>JAREIS010000696.1:0-60262 GCA_030060385.1 Muscicapa striata striata | reverse complement strand
ATTCTCCTTGGCTTTGTGCTCAGGAACTGGGGACAGGGAATGGACACAGGGGACAGCAAAGGCCTTGGGGCCTGCAGGGATGTTCACACTTGGGCAGTGCCAGCACAGAGCTTCAGCCCACAATTAACCCCGAGGGAAACGCTGGGGAAAGGCTCCATCGCAGCTTTTCTTTACTCATTGCTGTGAAGGGACCAAAATAAAACGGGGAACAAGCAGGGCCTGACCCCTTCTCCTTTGGGAGGAGCCATGAGGGGCTATGAGGGGCCCTTAGGGGCTGTGAATGTATGTGGGAGATTTTGAGGGGCCATAAGAGGGCTGTGAGCAGCCATGAGGGGCCATGAAAGGCTGTCGGAGGCTGTGAGGACCGTGAGGGGTCCTGAGGGGCTGTGAAGAGCAATGAGCAGCCATGAAGGGCTATGAAGAGCCGTGAGTGGCCATGGAGGGCTGTGAGGAGCCATGAAGGGCTTTGAGGGTCCAGGAGGGCCTGTGAGGGGCCATGAGGGGCCATGAAGGGCTGTGTGAAGCTGTGAGGGGCTGTGGGAGGCCGGGCACCTCATGGAGCCAAGGGTCCATTGTGACACGGTAGAACCAAGGAGATTGTTGTTGGCAGGACAAAAGTTCATGGAACCAAAAGTCCACTGTGACATTGTGGGGCCTCAGGGAACCATGGAGACCATTATGACACTTCAGGACCCATTGGAAGCAAGGAGCCATTGTGACACTGCAGGGCCCTGTATAACCAAGGGGTCATTGTAGCATAGCAAGGCCTCATGGAATCCAGGGGATTGTAGTGACACTGTGGGGCTCTGTGAGACCACGGGGACATTCTGATTCTGTGGAACCAAGGATAGCATTGTTACACACTGTGACATCAAAGGGCCATTGTGGAACTGCAGGGCCTGGTGGAACCAATGAGACCATTGTGACACTGCAGGACCTCATGAAATCCTGGAGACCATTCTGAGACTTGGAGGCCTCCTTGAATCAAGGGGTTTGGCAGGGCCTTGTGAAACCAAGGAGCTCACTGTGACACTGCAAGGTCTCATGGGAGCAAGGGGCCATTATGACAGTCTGGGTCCCCATGGAAGCAAGGGGCCAGTGTGACACAGCCAGGCCATGTGGGAACAGGGGGCCATTGTGTCATTGCGCAGTCCCATGGAACCAAGGAAACCATTTTGACACTGCAAGGCCTCATGAAGCAAGGGGCCATTGTGCCACTGTGGAGCCAAGGAGAACATTGTGATATTGCTGGGCCTCATGGAAACAAAGAACTGTTGTGATACTGTGGGGCCTCATGAAACCAAGGGGTAATTGTGATGCTGCAGGGCTCCAAGGATCCAAGAACATGGAACAGACGTGGTTGGCTTGGCCTCCTAGGGCCATAACTGGTCCAGCTGAGCTTGGCATGTTGAGGGTTGCTTCTCATCTGCCCCTAAAGCCTTTGCATCCCATGCTTTCCTTCTTGTGGGAAAGAACTGTCCTCTTCCTCCAGGAGTTAATGGCCAAAATTGGGTTTTCCCCTCCAGATTTAATTATATCCTTGGACTGTTCCCATATGAAACCTGCGGGGACAGACAACTCTGCCTGACCATGATCTCTTACGGACCACCTTGCATAGACCCTTAAAACAGTGGTGGGGCTGTGCTTTTCTTCCCATCAAAAGAAATATTTTCTTGTCCAGGCATACATGGCCAAATGAGAATCTGCCTCTAAAATTCCTTATATCCAATGATAGCTCCCAGACAAAAGCTGCCAGGAATGTCTAGGTTCCCTTGGCTTCCTGAGGGCCAGCTCTCATATGCCTTTGAAACATTGGGGCTCTACACTTTCCTTCCTATGGAAAAGAGCTCTCCTTCTTTCCAGGTGCCCATGAACAAAACTGGGATTTGGCCTCCCAAATTCCATCCATTCAAGGATTGCTCCCAGACAAATGCTGACAAGACAAACAGGTTTGGCTGGCCTTGGTTTCCTTGGGACTTCCTCTAATCAGCCTTTGAAACATTGGGGCGCTGCCCTTGCCTTCCTGTGGAGAAAAATGGCAATTACGGTCCAGGCACCCATGGCTGAAATGGAATTCTACCTCCAAAGCTCTACATATATCCAAGGGTTTCTTTCAGACAAAAGCTCCAATGACAAACAGGTCTGGCTTGCCTTTGCCTCTGGTGAGTGCCTCTGATCAGCCTCCAAAACCCTGGGGTTCTCTGGTTTCCTTGCTATAGAAAAGAACTGTCCTTCTTGTCCAGATGCCCATGGCCTCAAGCACTTGACCGCTGTAAAGGGACAAAAGAGCTCTGTGTTCAGTGGGATGGACAGTGCGGACAGCAGAGGAGAGCCCTGGAAAGGAAGGAAGGGTGGTATCAGCGATGGTGTATCCTTCTGACATAGAGGAAAACAGCCAGAAAAATAAACAATGTCAAGGGCAACTGGGGTGGTCCAGACTGGACAGAAGGAGAGAGGAATTTCTGTCCCAGGGCAGGGCTGTGGCGCAACACGTCCCCCAGAAGGAGTCTGTGTCAGCCCAAGGCTTTGTGTGGCCAGGCAGAGGCAGGCAGGACACAGAGCTGTCAGCAAAGGAAGGGGCCAGCCAGGTGGGGCAGCCGGGGGATGACGACAGCCTGCAGGGACAGAGGCGCAGGGCAGGGACACCGTAGGACAGCCTGGGCTGCAGAGGGCACAGGGATGGGCAGCAGCTGAAAGGCCCTGCCAGAGCCAACTCCTGCAGCACTTGGGCCATGGCTGCTGGCCCTGGGCCCTTGGCCAGCAGGGGACAAGTGAGCCTTGCTGTGCTGGGGCCTCAGTGCCTCCTTGTCCCTGCTCTGCAGCCTGGCAGGGGCCGCCCCATGGTCCTGCCCTTGGCATTGCACATCCCCAAAGCCCAGTGGCCCAGGAAGAGCCCTAAGCAATGAGGGAGGGACAGGATGTGCCTTGCCAGGGGCTGGGACTCAGCCCTTGGCCATCTGGATTCCTGAAATACATCCAGGTTTGCTCAGCATCAGAGACATCTTTCCCTTGTCTAACCCCTCCTGTCATCACTGCCACCAGTGTTCTGCTCTAACTGGAACCGGCGGGCACTTTCTGAGTTGTATGCCTCAGTGGGACCCATTAAAACTTCAAAAAAACTTTGGAGTTTGAATCTGACTTTGGGTTCTTCAGAAGTTTTTTTGAGCACACTCTTAGGGACTGCGCCTGATGCAAACAACACCAAACCCCTGAGAGGGTCATTAAAGTCCTTGTGCTGTGTCTCTGCTGCTGAGCTTGGTAGAGCTCCTGGCACAGAGGGCAATCCTGGCAACCAAGAGGAGCTTCAAAAAGACATTTCTGCTGAGAAGCAGCTCCTCTTCCAGCCCAGCAGGGCTGGGGGACTGCCTGCAGCCACCCTGGGCACAGCACAGAGGCACAGAGAGCTTCAATCAGTCAGGGCTGGGAAAATGCTCAGAAGTGACTGGGGCAGAATCACTCCCAGCCCTTGACACAGGAAGCCTCTAGCTGCAGGACAATGCAGCTGCAGCTCCTGGAGTGACCTCCTAGAGCTGGAACATCCCAATGCCTACAGACTCTGTGAGTACATTCTCTGATTCTCTCTTGTGTCCATCAATCAGGGCACTTTGCTGGGGCAGGGACTCTGCTGCCTGCAAGGGTTCGCTCTCAGCCAGCCCTGGGAGCTGCTCACAGCACTGGGGGACAAGTTCTGGGTAAAAGGAGACAGGTGGAAATTCTTGGAATTGTTGTCCTATTGTGGTGAGGATGCTGCATGGTTCAGGACTGCTCCCAGCATAACATTTACCTGCAGAGAATTTCCAGGTAGATTATACAGGGAGCACAGCAAGTCAGGGGCTGCATAAAAGGGAAAATCCCATTTTTAATCTCCTTTTCTGGGTTGCCTGAAAGGGAAATAGCACACTGATATTCATCTCTCGGTTCAGGATGAGAAAAATTTTTTAAAATTCTCTCAAAATTCAAAAAAGTAGGCAGTGACAGAAATCAGCACAGGGCCCCTTACAGGCAGCATCAACATTCCTTTTCCAACCTCCTCAGGGTTGCTGTGGTGATGCCATCAGAGCCTGCAGAGGCAGAGCCGGCCCTGGGCAGTGCCCTGTTCTGAGAGGGGTCTGCAGGGCAGAGCTGAGCCCCCAGGGCTGGGCTTGTTTTTGGCACAGCCCAGCCCTGGGCACAGGGAAGCAGCTGCTGGCAGGGACAGATCCAGGCAGCAGAGCCCTGGGCAGGCAGTAGAGGGAAAGTGCCACCAAGCTGGGCTGGGATATTTAAAGTCCTCTCCAAACCAAATTATTCCATGATTACTTTTCTTACAGAGCCCCATGCCAAGACAGCACAAATGTCCAACAGCAGCTCCATCGACCTCTTCCTCCTGCTGCCATTGGCACACACGCGGCAGCTGCAGCTCCTGCACTTCTGCCTCTTCCTGGGCATCTCCCTGGCTGCCCTCCTGGCCAACGGCCTCATCATCAGCGCCGTAGCCTGCGGCCACCACCTGCACACCCCCATGTTCTTCTTCCTGCTCAACCTGGCCCTCAGCGACCTGGGCTGCATCTGCACCACTGTGCCCAAAGCCATGCACAATTCCCTCTGGGACACCAGGAACATCTCCTACATGGGATGTGTCATTCAGCTCTTTTTCTTTATGTTTTTCATCTCAGCAGTGTTTTCCCTCCTGACCATCATGTGCTATGACCGTTACGTGTCCATCTGCAAACCCCTGCATTACGGGACCCTCCTGGGCAGCAGAGCTTGTGCCCACATGGCAGCAGCTGCCTGGGCCAGTGGCTTTCTCTATTCACTGCTGCACACGGCCAATACATTTTCCCTGCCCCTGTGCCATGGCAATGCCCTGGGCCAGTTCTTCTGTGAAATCCCACATATCCTCAAGCTCTCTTGCTCCAAATCTTATCTCAGGGAACTTGGGCTTCTTGATGGTAGTGCCTGCTTGGTATTTGGTTGTTTTGTGTTAATTGTTTTCTCCTATGTGCAGATCTTCAGAGCCGTGCTGAGGATCCCCTCTGAGCAGGGACAGCACAAAGCTTTTTCCACCTGCCTCCCTCATCTGGCTGTGGTCTCCCTGTTTATCAGCACTGGCCTTTTTGCCAACTTGAAGCCCCCCTCCGTCTCCTCCCCATCCCTTGATCTGGCACTATCAGTTCTGTACACGGTGGTGCCTCCAGCCCTGAACCCCCTCATCTACAGCCTGAGGAACCAGGAGCTCAAGGCTGCAGTGTGGACACTGATGATGGGATTGTTTAAGAAACAGTAAACTGCTTACTAGTGTCTGCAAGTCACTTGTAATAAGAATAATTTTTGATACTATTTCTTTGGTTTGGTGGTGGAATTGTTCTTTTCTTCCCTTTGATTCAGCATTTTAATATATTCCATAAAGAAGTGCCATTCCTTGTGCCCTTTCTCATTTAGTTCCTCTCAATCTTTGCTATGGCCACAGACTGTGTTAATGAGAAGCTGTGTCCTCAGTGGCTTAAAATGAACTAAAGGATCTCCTAGCAGAATTTTCTGTGGAGGTGCACGTTTTGTTCCCTTCTTTGGAGCATCAGCAGCAATGTCTGTGTGAAGAGCTGGAGACAGATCGGTGCTGGCACAGCAGCTGTGCCCAGCAACAGCAGCAGCACTTGGTGTTGCCAGTGCTGCTCCCGTGCCACTGCCCCACTGGCCTCCTGCCCCTCGTGTTGCTGCAGGGCCTGAGTGCTCTCGGGGCTGGGCACAGCCCTGGGGGTGGCAGTGCCGGGGCTGCAGCAGGGACAGGCCATGGGCACTGCTGGGGCAGCGCTGACGCCTCAGGGCAGGGCCTGGGGGCTCCAGGCTCCTTGGCCAGGCTCTGTCCAGAACACTTGGCCAGGCCAATGCTGAGCAGAGAAAACCCCCGTGAGCAGCCCCAGGCTGGCCATGGGCAGGCTGGACCCAAACAGCATGGCTGGTGCTCTGCAAGGGCCCTGCAAGGGGGACACCCTGGCAAGGAGCAGCAGAGCAGGGGCTGATCCATCCCCACTGCGCTGGACACCCCAGGGCAGCGTCCCAGAGCGTCCTCATGCACCTGCCAACAACATCCCCCCTCTGTAGCTCTGGTCTCTCCCCCAGCTCACACAGGGGCTGCATCCTTGCAGGCACAGACACGGCAGCACTGGCTCAGGAGCCCCTGTTTGCATTGCACAGAGCAGGCGTCAGCACTGCCATGGTGCTGCTGTGGGGAGATGGAGCTGAGTGAGCACAAATGCCATCAGCCCCTGGGGCCAGCAAGGGCTGGGGGACGGGAGGGAAACCACTCAGGTTTGCTGTGGCCTCTTCAGTCAGACAGAAAGTTTGTTCCCATGAGCTCTGAGTTTCCTGTCCCACTGTGAGATGCTGTTGCTCAGACCCAGGGCTGCCTGTCAGCAACCCCTAAACTGCCCTGAGCATTTCTTTTGTCTCACCATTGCTTTCTTTAGTCTTTCCTGATCCAGATTTCTTCCTCCTGTGCATCCCTGTTCCCTCCCATGAAAACAGCCCATCCCTGTTTTCCCTTTCCTTTTTGGCCCCACTCTCCATTTCACTTCCTGAGTTGGCACCATGGGAACATTTTCTGGGGAGCAGGATCATCCTACAAGTGCTTCAGGAATTGTCTGCAGGGTCCTGCAGTGCCTCGTGCTGCTCCCTTGCCAGAGGCACCACAGGCCAGGGGGGCACATCTGGGCTGCTCTGTCTGGGTGTGGGGCTCCCTGTTCTGGACATTGAGGAGCGGCTGGAGAGGCTCTGCAGGACTGACAGGATGGGCTTTGGGGCTGTGTGGAGAAGCTGAGGGAGCTGGGCTGCTGGAGCTTCTAAAGAGGAGGCCAAGGGCTCATCCTGCAACTGCTCCAAGGGTAGTTTCAGAGAATCACAGAATCAGCCAGGCTGGAAAAGACCTTGGAGTTCATAGGGTCCAACCTGTGCCTTGATAGCACCTTGTCTCCGAGTTTCCTCATTTTCAGGATAAACAACCCGAGCTCCCTCAGCCCCTCTTCAAAGGACTTCTCTTCTAGATCCCTTACCAGCCTTGTTGCTCTTCTCTGGACATGCTCCAGCCCCTCCGTGTCCTTCCTAAATTGGGGGGCCCAGAACTGGACACAGCAGTCGAGGTGCTGCCCAACCTGTGCCGAGTACAGGGGAAGAATATTATAAATGTCATTTTACTCAGGTAAGCATCCCTATGTTTGTCAGCAACTTTCTGCTTCTTCTTTCTTCTTGCAACATCAGCTTTTTTACCCACAGAGATGACCTATTCCAGAAGGTTTAGGCCTCTTCACTTAGTACATGTCCATTTTTCTGTGAATGTGATCCTACAATTCCCCTTTCTATTTCTTGAACCAGCCAAACCTTCTTTATAGCATTCTCAGTCATGTCCATAATTCCCTTGAGTATACATGGTACTATCAATAACACCAGCACTATCACCATCAACACAGTAAGTCTCTGGATCAGAATATCTTTCAACCATTCAGTAATTCCCCAGCCTTTAAGCCATTATCCCAGTCCTCCATAAGTCACTGTTAATTTTTCATATTCGCTTTCAATTGAGCCAGTTTCTGTTGAATTGATTCCGAGTGATCAGAAGGGTTCATACAACACATTCCTTCAAAATTCTCACACTCATGTCCTTGAGCTAACAGCAAAAAATCAATAGCAGCTCTATTTCCTAAGGTTGCATGCCTTATGCTGTCTATGTCTGTCAAAAGCTGTATGATATCACTTCAGAGGTTAAGTTTATTTGTTTAGCATTCCAGCATCCCAATTTTCTGAGTGTCTTGAGTGCTTTTTCTGCATCAACTTGGGGTAAAAACAAAGAGTTTAGAACATGTGCCAGTTCATCCCAAAACTGTACTGTGTCATCACAGTGTGGAACTTAACTGATTTGCATCTCTGTTTCTCCTTGCCTTTGTAAAATTCTATGTCGTGTGATTTAGTCACTGCTTATGGTCTTGCCTAAACATGGTCAATTTTCCAATGTAACAAGGTCTGCCTACTGGGTTACTAGGAATTCCAGCCCGGGCCCTATCTCCACAGATCAAAAAGATTCCACTGGGTAATTTTAATCCATGTGTATTGTTGTCCCACACGTCATTGTATACCTTGTTTCTGGGGCAATAGCTCTTAGAATCATCTCTTCTGTGTCTATAAAGTACACTGCTAGGCTGTACAGGAACTTTAATTGACTTGCTATTGCCTTCTATTAGCTGCTTTCCCTGTTGTGCATTACCTTTAAAATACAGACATCTATCCTTTGGCAGTAACAATCCTAAAAAATTTAATTCTTGTGGTTCAATCTGCTCAATTGAATCTGTACGATTCAATTGCACTATTATTTGTCCCATCCAGCAGTTATTCCCATCAATCCCAGATTTCAGAGTTTGGCACATGGCATTAGCTTGAGTCAGATTCATTGTTGCCCATGTTTTGTTTTTTACCAGGTCCCTAAGTTGGGTAGCCTCAAACCATGGCACCCAATTCACACAGGTCCTAAAAGGATCCCCCGAGGTGGCCATAGAAAAACAAAAGGATTGCTGTCCTGTCTGGTTGGCAAATGTGACCCATATATTTTCCCTGGGATTAATTTGCACTGCAGGATATTTATTAGTTACTGTTACCCATAGCCCAACCAAGAGCATACTTACCTTCCATTGATTAACCACATTTTTCCAGCTTGTTGATTTCACCTGATAATGAATTGGAATCCAAATATACTTGCCACACTTCTTGGGTAGGGGTACTGTATCTTTAGCCAATCTCCCTGTCACACCAGGCCAAAGCAATGTTCTTATCCTTGGGCTTCTTGTATGCTTGTGCCCTGTTGTAATTATTAAATCAATTACTTGTTCTGTTACCTCTGTTTCCTTTGTAAGACACATTCTACATAAGGTACAAATCAAAACTTGACTATGTTCATACCATTGCTTTTTACACCCTGCACACTGATATAAAATCCAACAGGTACAGTCGCAACTGTCCTTGCAACTAAATCCACTAATTTAACTTTGTCTGGTCTCTTTTTCCTTGATGGATCAGTGGTTTAACAGCCACAGCAAATACAGTAGCCATGTATCCCATTTTTTCCTCAGCTGTGCCTACCCTGGAGCAAGCTTCAATCATTTCCACCAAGGTCACAGTTCTTGGCAGACCCTGCAACAGTCACTTACAAGTCGGATTGGCATTTTCTACAGCTAAGGACATAAGCAAAGCTTCTTTTCCAGAGTCAGTAAGCAGAGCTTTTTCTAAAGCACTTTTCAGCCTACCTAGAAACTGCATGCACGGTTCTTTAGTATCTTGCTTAATTTTCACATAAGAGGGAATTGGCTTCCCATCTTCTGGCAATGTTTTCAAATCTTCCCTTGCCAGACCTTGTGACTGCCACAAAACTTCTAAGTGCAGTCATGCTTGTACCTGTGCATCGGTGAAGGGTGCTTGACCTAGCAATATATCTACAGAAATTCTCCTTAATGGATCCCTAAAATTCCTTTCCAGATTGTTGCCATATCAACTCTTCCATAGGTGTTAATATCAGTCTAGTAATTGGCCTCCTATCAAAAGGGGTTAAGAGTGATTCAGTAAAAATATTGTCAATAAAGGTTTCTGTATAGGGGAAGATTAACCCATACTGCAAAACCGACTGTCAAGTTTCTTTAACAATTTTCCATTCTAGTGCAAACCACGTATTTGGACAACCCCCTCCATTCCCATTACCTCCCCCCAATTGTACCAGATACGCCATTGGAATAAATTCACCCTCAATCATTGTGTCCTTTATCAATCCTTTCTACTGCAATTTAGGATCATGGTTGTCCCTGGCTCCATCCGTCTTTGTACTGTAAGTCTCTGTCAGCTGATCCATGGCTGCCATGTCATCTCCTATTAACTGCTTGTGCAGTTTTTGTGGTTGTTCCAACTCCTGCAATTTGTTAAATAACTCCAATGCCATAAAAGTTGATCACCCATGGCCTGCTGAGTATACTGGCCATTGGTGATGGAGGTGTTGACAGAGGCAGTGGTGGGTACAGGCGGTGGGTGCGAGGGGCAGGTTGTGATGGAAGGATTGCAGCTCCCTGTCCCTCGGGCTCAATTTCCATCTGCTCAATTTGTGGTGGGCTCGGTGCCACTTGGGGGTTAAAAACGCCTGGGTCCTGTGCTGGAGATAAGTTCTGTACTGTCTGTGACCCTCCTCCCTCTGCTTCCTCCAGCAGGGGTGCCAATGGAGGAGCAAAGGAAGGAATGCCGAGGTCATTGCCAAATCCTTTTACCGGATATGCGGACAGTGAGTCTGGCCCTAGAGCAGCAAATGCTCCAGCGGCAACATTTTGTTCTGCCTTCCTTTCCCAGATTACATTAATTACCAATTGGTTGTTGTCAGTTGTCTTGCCTCTTTTGTTCTATTACTTACTTTGTCCCACAGAAGCTGTCCTGTTTGTTCCCATGTCTCTACTTTAAATGCAACATTTGCTTCTGCAGTGTTCCCTGCTCAATAATACCAGTTTTCTGAGGATAGCCTCATCATATTCAATTCCTCTCGTAGAAAGGATATGGAGGGAAAGCTTCACTATTGCACTTTTGTCTTTAGTTAAATTTTGTTCCATCTCCTCCTCCCAGTTGCTCACCTCACGGGGCACCTGTTGCAATGACTATGCAGAAGAATTCTGCTTGGTGGAAGTTTTGTGAAACTTTTATAGTTTGTAAAGTGAAGTGTGTGTCACCCAGAAATTCAAGACTTATCTCCCTTCAGTCTGCTCTCAAGGCAAGATGTTCATGGTCAGCTGGGAATTCCACCTCCCTGGCACCAGAGAGAACTCGGGACAGGACAGATGTGTGGCCTGGGTTGTCTCAGACATTCTTGGGAGGGGGAAGATGCCCTGAGTTATGGCCCCAGCTGATGGACAGAACAGATGAGCTCTGCTGTGCCATAGGGACAGTCCTGCTGCAGGAACCTCATGGAACCAAAGGTGCGTTGTGACATTGTGATACCTCATGGAACCAAGGAGACCTTGGTGACACCAATGAACCTCATGGAACCAAGGGTCTGTTGTGACACTTTGGAGCTACTGAGACCATTGTTGAGTATGGAACCTCATGGAACCAAAAGTCCACTGTGACAGATCAAGGTCTCACAGAACCAAAAAGGGCATTGTGACAGCGTGGGGCCACGTGGACCCAAATCTCCATTGTGACACCACAGAACCTCATGGAACCAAGGGGCCTTTGTGACACTGCAAGGCCTCAGAGAACCAAGGAGTGCAAAGGTCTCAAACATTGCTTGCAAGGTTCTGCCTTGGGGAAGGTGTAAATGTCGGTCTGAAGTTTCTCTGATCTGCCTCACAACCATCATCAGAGACTGAGACCCTGGGACCCCCACCACTCTCTCTGGACCGGAGTTCTGGCCTGGCTGAGGTGGATGCTTGCCAAGGACTGTTTGTAGGTGTGTTTGGAGCTTGCCATGGTACACTGCCCTTGAGCAGAGTACTGGCTGTAGTGTCCTGTTCCACCTGCTTCTTGGAGTAATGATCTCCACATACAGTAGTCCATATATCTTCCCACCTTTTGGCCAGAGGCCACTCGCTTTGGAAAAGGACTATAAAAAAGTGAGTTTTCTAATAGGACTTTCGAGATCTCTTTCTCCCCAACAGATCGAAGACACGTCTTGTCTCGTCAGACCACGAGGATGCATCCTTACCCTCTCTCACCCCCCCTCTCGCTCTCACTCTCTCTCTCTCTCTCTCTCTACCACAAAACTGAATTGTAACACAATAAACTGCATTGCTGCTTTCTGCTTAGCAAAACCTGTGTCTCTTGCCTTTTGTCTTTTGCACCCTGGGGTCAAACGAACCATCACAACTCCCGCTTGGGTTGAGCAGATCGTGACAGAAGGGCAACCTCCTTGGTGGCACCTTGTCTTGTCACACACCTGAGCAGTGTGTCTGATTTCAGTGGGGAAAGTTTGGAGTTGTAGATTGCTGAAAAAAACAAAACGAAAAAAACAAAACGAAAAAAACACCAAGAAAATCCCAGTTGGTCTGAGTGCAGCCTGTTCTCCAAGCAAAGCAGATTCCAGGTGAATGAGGATGGACAGGATGGCGTTGGGGCATATGGAACAAGTTTGTCCACACTGGCTCAGACCTCAAGGCACAGATTCTCTGAGCAGGTCAGACCTCCTGAGGAGAGACCCTGGATCAATATCAATCACTGAATGCTGCAATCACCTCAACTTTATACAGAACAGTAATAAAATCCACCCTTTAAAATACAAATGAGTATTTCTTGGAAGCTCTTTGAATAATTTCTCCATAAGTGGAGCTGAAAACTGTTGTAATGAACTGAACTGGACCAGAGGGAAATCAAGGCAGAGCCACGGTTTGTCAGGACTTGCTTGATTCCAGTGAGTCCCGTGGTGCATTTGGTGCTGCCAAGGAGCTCCAAATGATATTTTGGAAATATTGGCTGTCTCCCTGCAGTGCTGCCCTTTCAAGTAGCTGCCTCTGTGCCAGGAGCCTGGCCCAGCTCAGCAGCACAGACACAGCACAAGGACTTCAATGAACCTCTCGGGGGTTGGGGCTGAGTCCCTGAACATCAGTCCCTGAGAGGGAGTTGGAGAAACCTCTCAAGAATTCAAAGTCAGATTCACACTCCAAAGTTTCTCCTACTTTTAGTGAGTCCCACTGATAAACATGAAGGAGAAAGTTTCCCAGGGGTTGAATTAGATCAGAAAATTGATGACAATGATGTCAGGTTGGAAAAAATAGGGCAAAGGAAGAAAAGAAACCTCTCAAAGAATTCGAAGTCAGATTTAAAGTCCAAAGTCTCCTGAAGTTCTAATGGGTCCCACTGAGGGACATGGCTGAGAAAGTGTCCCCAGTTGGAGATATATTGTTTTTACATTATATTTTTCAAGTGTGGACTTACTGTTTTGGTGTTATATTTTTAAAGCATGGGCTTATTTTATATTGTCCCATTTTTTGGTGTGGATTTTTTTCTTTTTCCAAATGAAGCAGAGAGACGGCGCTTCTGAGTTGCTTTAGAAAATGTGGGGGTTTTTTTTATTTTCTATACAGGCAGAAAGGTCAAGTTTGTCTTACAGATCACAGCATGGCTTAGAAGTCACAAGACTTATGGTTACAAAGTCTTTTAAGGATTTTTTAATTAATAAAACACTGTCAACAGAGATATTTCTGTTTCTAATTAGATACTAAGATATTTCATCTTACTGCCTCGTACTAGAGTGTGAACTTTCTAAGCCAATAATAACAAGCACATAAACTTGCATTGCTGTACTCTAAAACTTTTTTTACCTTTGTAACTACCTTTATTTTTTCTAAATCTTAAATTCTAAAGCAAAACCTATTTCTACTCAACTGTGTTTAATTCTAAGCTTTGGCTTACAGATCCAATGTTCTGAAAATTTCTTGCATTTTGAATTTGAACACTCAGGTTCCAGTTAGATAAGAACACTGGAGGCAGTGATGACAGATGGGGACAAACAAGGGAAAGTTGTCTCTGATGCTGAGCAAACCTGGATGTGTTTCAGGAATGCAAAGGGCCAAGGCCTGAGCCCCAGCCCCTGGCAAGGCACATCCTGTCCCTCCCTCATTGCTTAGGGCTCTTCCCGGGCCACTGGGCTCTGGGGATGTGCAATGCCCAGGGCAGGACCATGGGGCGGCCCCTGCCAGGCTGCTGAGCAGGGACAAGGAGGCAATGAGGCCCCAGCACAGCAAGGCTCACTTGTCCCCTGCTGGCCAAGGGCCCAGGGCCAGCAGCCATGGCCCAAGTGCTGCAGGAGTTGGCTCTGGCAGGGCCTTTCAGCTGCTGCCCATCCCTGTGCCCTCTGCAGCCCAGGCTGTCCTACGGTGTCCATGCCCTGCGCCTCTGTCCCTGCAGGCTGTCGTCATCCCCCGGCTGCCCCACCTGGCTGGCCCCTTCCTTTGCTGACAGCTCTGTGTCCTGCCTGCCTCTGCCTGGCCACACAAAGCCTTGGCCTGCTCCAGACTCCTTCTGGGGGATGTGTTGCACCACAGCCTTGCCCTTGGAGAGAAATTCCTCTCTCATTGTGTCCAGTCTGCACCACCACAGTTGCCCTTGACATTAATTCTTTCTTTCTCTGTCTCTTTTCCACTATGTCAGAAGGATCCACCGTCCCTGAAACCACCCTTCCATCATTTCCAGGGCTCTCCTCTGCTGTCCTCAGTGTCCACTCCACTGAGCACAGAGCTCTTTTGTCCGTATACAGTGGTCAAGTGCTCGAGGCCATGGGCATCTGGACAAGAAGGACGGTTTTTTTCTGTAGGAAGGAAACCACAGAACCCCAGATTTTGAAGGCAGATCAGAGGCACTCACTAGAGGCCAAGGCAAGCCAGGCCTGTTTGTCTCAGCAATATTTGCCTGTAAGCAATCCTATGGGGAGTTTTGGAGGTAGAATTCCATTTCAGCCATGGGGTTTTGGACCAGAACGACAGTTCTTACATAGGGGTTGTTGCGGCCAAAGTGCAGAACTAGGCACTTGGTCTTGTCAAACCTCACATTGTTGGATTGGGGCCCTGGATCCAGGCTGTCCAGGACCCTCTGCAGTGCTTTCCTACTCTCCAGCAGATCCACACTCTCAGCCAACTTGGTGTCACCACAGTTCTATGAGGCCCTAGAGTGTCACAATTTTCTCCCCGATTCCCTGAAGCCTCTCAGTGTCACAATGTCGCTTGGTTCCATGGGCCCTGCAGTGTCACAATGGCCCCATCATTACATGAGGTCCTGCTCTGTCACAATGCTCTGCATGGTCCCACAAGGCCCTGCAGTGTCACAGTGGCCTCTTGGTTCCATGAGGCCTCCGAGTGCCACCATGAATTCCTTGGTGCTGCAGTGTCACAATGGAGCCCTGGTTACACAAGATCCTGCAGTGTCACAAGGGACCCTTGGTTCCATGGGGCACCACAGTGTCACAATTTTTCCCTTAGTTCCAAGAGTCCTTGCAGTGGAACAATGGCCCCTTGATTCCATTGGGCCCCAGGCTCTCACAAGGCTCTCCTTGGTCCCACAGTGGCACAATGGCCCCTTGGTTCCACAAGGCCCTGCAGTGTCACTGTGGCCTCTGTGGTTCCACAGGACCCAGAGTGTCACAATGGACTTCTTGCTTCCATGTAGCCCCACAGTGTCACAGTGGCCCTTTGGCTCTGTGGTGCCATGTCATACACAGTGTCACCATGGTGCTGTCAGTTCCACGAGGCCCTGCAGTGTCACAATGGCCCCTTGCTCCCCCAGGGCCCTGCAGTGTCACAATAATCACAGAATCATCCATGCTGGAAAAGACCTTTGAAAGCATCAAGGCCATCCCATCTACCCAGGCCAGCACAACAGCCCCGACCTTGGGGCCCTGCAGGGCTGCTCCTGCTCCAGGCCCAGGGCCCATCCCAGAGCTGGGGCAGCCACAAAGCTGTGCCCATTTCTGTTCATTCCTGCTCTGATCAGGATGGATCCTCAGCCACTTGGAGGTTGCTGATTAATTTTTCTACTCCAGAGGCCTCCTCTTTGAGCTCTTCAGTTGAGAAATTCAGTGACAAAGTTTCATAAACATTTTTTCAAAACACCCAAACAAGAAAAGCCCTTGGGGATGATTTAAGTTTTCAATTCTTTTGTGGTTAATTAGAAAGATTTCAGAAGTGTATTCAAAGTGAGAATACTATACCGAAAACAACACAGAGAAAAATTTTTTTTTGTTTTGTTTGTTTCTAGATTGATATCAGTATGATCCAATTCATAATGATGCCCAGCACCTTGTAATACAGTCTGAAGAAATATGAAAATCATGACACATCAAGGCTGAAAATCAATAACACTTTGTCCTTACCTCCTCTCCAGCATTTCCCTCATCCAACCCCTGGGACTCCAATGGATCAGGAATGGTGTCACAATGGGGCCTTGGTTCCAAGAGAATCTATTGCACCACAATGTTCTCCTTAGCTTTATGAGAGCCTGATGTGTTGACAATTGACCCTTGGTTGCTTGAGATTCCACTGCATCACAATTGGTCTGGCACAATTATGTCTTATTTCTTGTATACCTGGCAATACTTCTCTGGCCCTTGTGTTCCATGTGGTCCCTCTTTATCAGAATTGACCATTGGTTCCATTGCAGCACAACGCTCCCTATGTTTCTATGACCTGCCCTGTGTCTCAATGGACACTGGATTCCACAAGAGCTGGCAATGTCCCAGTGGCACCTGTCTCCTATTCGGCCCCACTTTATCAAAATAACGCCTTGGTTCCATGAGACTCCACTGTGTCACAATGTTCTCCTCGGTTTTTTGAGAACCTGATGTGTTCACAATTGACCTTTGGCTCTTTGAGATTAGATTGCATCACAGTGGTCTCCTTGATTTCATAAAGCTCAGAGCAGAGCTTTGCTTTCAGAGCCTTGCTTTCAGGATATTTCATTGTAACACAGTGGTCTCCACCACTCTATAAGGCTGCACCATGAAACAGTGGACCCTTGGTTCCATGAGATCCCATTGGGTAACAATGTTCTCCTGTGTTCCATTAGTCCCGGTTCTTTCACAACTGACGCTTGCATGAGCCTTGAAAATGTCCCATTGGCACTGGGTTCCATCAGGCCCCTGTTGTTCCAGGACATTCTATTTCTTCACAATGGTCTCCTTGGTCCCACGAGGACCCTCTGTGTCACAATGCAGCCTCAGTTTCTTGAGATTCCCTTGTGTCACACTGGTCTCCTATGTTCCCTTAGGCCCAAGTTGTATCACAATGGGCACTTGCTTCCATGAGCAGTGGCAATGTCCCAGTGGCACCTGTGTTCCATGACACCCTGCTGTGTTACAGGTGAGTTTGTTCCATGAGATTCCATGGAGTCACAATGGTCACTTGGGTTCCATGAGGCCCTGCTGTTTTGACAATTGACACTTGGCTCCATCAGATTCCATTGCCTCACAATGTTGTCCTGCGTTCCAAGAGGTCCTGCTGTGTCACGATAGTCCCTTGCTTTCACAAGCCATGGCACAGTCCCAGTTGTCCCTGGGTTCCATGAGACCGTGCCGTGTTCACAATTGACACTTGCTTCCATGAGATTCCATTGCATCACAGTGGTCCCCATGATTCCATGAGGCTGTACTCTGTCATGATGGACACTGGATTCTACAAGAGCTGGCGATGTCCCAGGGACACCTGTGTCCCATGAGGCCCCACTTTGTCAAAACAGAGCCTTGGATCTGTGAGATTCCAGGTTGTCCCAATGGTCTACTGAGTTCCATGAGGCTGGGCTTCGTCTCAATGGACACTGAGTTTCACGTGCCCTGGCAATATCCAAGTAGCACCTGGCTTCCATGAGGCCCCACTCTGTTTGCAGTTAACACTTGATTTCCCAGGCTGCCTTGTGTCACAGTGCTCTCTTGGGTGCCATGAGGCCCTCCTGTGTCACAATGGACACTTGCTTCCATGAGATCCCATTGTGTCACAGTGCTCTCTTGGGTGCCATGAGGCCCTCCTGTGTCACAATGGACACTTGCTTCCATGCAATCCCATTGTGTCACAGTGGTCTCCTGGGTGCCATGAGGCCTTGCTGTGCAATAATGGAGCCTTGTTTCTACCAGGCTTGGCAATGTCCCAGTGGTACCTGTGTGCCATGAGGCCCCATATGGTAAAATTACAGCCTTGGGCTGACAACTGACCCCTGTTTCCTTGAGATTCCTTTGCACCACAATGGTCTCCTTTGTTTCAGGAGGTCACACCGTGAAACAGTGGACACTTCAATCCATGAGTTTCCATTCCATAACAATGATCTCTTGGATTCCATGAGGCCCTGCAGTGTCACTAGAAAGCCTTTGTTCCACCTTATTCCATTGTGTCACAAATGGTCTCCAGTGCTCGATGTTGTTCATTTGTGCAACATGAAACAATGGACATTAGCTTCCATGTGATTCCACGGTGTAACAATGGTCTCCTGGGTTCCATGAGGCCCCTGTTTGTAGCAATTAGGACTCAGTTCCATGGGATTCTATTAAGTCACAATGGTCTCCTGCCTTCCATGAGTCCCTACTGTGTTTTCAATTGACACTTGGTTCCCCAAGATTCCGCAGTGTCATTGTGCTCTCCTGTGATTCACGAGGCTGTGCTGTGTCACAATGAACACTTGCTTCCTCCAAGGCTGGACATGTCCCAATGGCACTGGGTTTCCATCAGGATACGCTTTGTCACAATGTGGCCTTGGTTCCATGAGAATCCACGGTACCATTATGTTCTCTTTAGTTTTATAGAGCCTGAAGTGTTGACAATTGACCCTTGGTTCCTTGAGATTCCATTGCATCACAGTGGTCTCCTTGGTTCCATCAGGCCTGGGTTTGTCACAACAGATCCTTGGTTCCATGCGTTTCCATCACGGCACAATGGTCTCCAGCATTCCATGAGGTCTCGCTGTAAAACAGTGGGCACTTGGTTCCATGAGTATTCATTTCATCAGGATGATGTCTTGCATTCCATGAGGCCCTGCAGTGTCACAGTGGAGCCTTTATTCCATGTGTTCCCATTGTGACACAATGGTTGCCAGCACTCTGTGAGGCTGTGCCGTGAAACTGTGGGCACTTGGTTCCATGAGATTCCATGTTGTCACTCTCAGCAAAATCCATAAACACCAGAGGTTTATGTCCGAAAAGGAGACAGAGCACACCTTCAACTTTATTTCAATAAAGGGAGAAAGTTCACTGGAGCACAGGCCCATGGGGTTTTCTCTTTCAAGGTTTCAGAGGGCGCAGTCTCCTTTTATCCTAAATTCACAGCCGCATGTTGCCCTCTTCCTTTCCCCATTGGCCAAAGTACTAGGAAGGTACAGCCTTCCCAAATCGCCTGCCCCATTTCCCCCCTTGAACCTGGCATTTCCCCCCTAAATTCAGAAGTTCGGCCTTGTGCAGGTCCCTGTCTGTTTCAGGAACCAAGCTGTCTGGGGCCAGTAACAAACCTGCTGCCCAAAGTCAGTAGAAACCTTACGACCCATTTCAAAGACCTTAACACCCATCCCTTCACCCATCAAATGATTTGTAAAGACATTAGCACGCATCTTTCCTCTCAGATTGATCTTTCCTTTGCTGGTGACAGTCTTTTAAACACAGCCTTCAGCCTGACCTCTCTGCTGTTCTGGTTCCATGGACAGAGGTTGTTGTCTCTTCCCCCTTCCATGGCCAGGCTGTGTTCAGCCATCTCCAGGACAGCAGGGCCCCACCCAACGTCACTGTGCCCTGGGAAGACAAAAACCATCGCTCCAAATGTCTCCCTCTCCTCCTCCTTCCCAGGCATTTGGGCCTGCAAGCGGGATTTGCTGCTGGGTGACACAGGTAAAAGGAGACCATATTGACACTGTCGGGCATATAGAACCAAACATCCATTGTGACACTAAAGAACCTCACAGAACCAAGAGTCCATGGCCACACAACAGGGCCTTGTGGAACCAAGGGAGTCCAAAGGCCTAAAAGTATTCTTGAGTGGTTCTGCCTTGGGAACAGAAACTTCCTTGGTGGCAGCTTGGGCTTGGCACATGCTAAGGAAGGTGTCTGTTTGTAATGGGGAAACTCAGGAGTTTTAGATTGCTTCAGAAAAAGAAAAGGAAGAAAACCCATGTTTGCCTAAGTGCAGCCAGTTCTCCAACCAAAGCAGGTCCCAGGTTAGCGAGGACAGACAGGATGGGGTTGGGGAATGTGAAGCAAGGTTGTCCACACTGGGTCAGACCTCAAGGCACAGCTTCTCTGAGCAGGCCAGACTTGAGAAGAGACCCTCTATCAATATCAATCACAGAACTCTGCAATCAACTCTGCTCTAAAGAGAAACAGTAATAAAAGACATGCTTTAAAATAGAAACACTTATTTCTAAGAAGCTCTTTGAAATATTTCTCCATAACTGTAGGAAAAACTTCCTAATGAACTGCACCAGACCAGAGGGAAAACAAGGCAGAGCCATGGTTATGTCAGGATTTGCTTGATCCCAATGAGCCCCATGGTGCATTTGGTGTTGAGTCCTTGAACCTCAGGGCCTGAGAGGAGTCCAAGTCAGAAGAAAAACCCAAAATGAGATCCATCCCCAACACAGGCTCCTCATGGACTGCTTGGAGGAGAGAATTGGAGGCCATGATTGAGCAAAAACATCTCAGAGACTCAGAGAGGAATGGAAAAAGGAAAGTACCTTAAAAGACTGAAGTACCTTGAAGCAGATGAGCCTCACTGAGTGTTGTTACTGAGAAGGGCTCTCAAGAGACTAATTAAAGCAGATAATTGGAGGCCATGATTGCACAAAGCTCTCAGACACTCCAACACAAAAGCAAAACCCCAAAGTCCTTGGAAAAACCTGCAGTCCCTGGGAGCATGAAGGAGCCCCCAGGGCCATTCCTGACCAAGGCTCTCCAGGGACTGATCCCAGCACATCCCTGAGGCCACTGGGATGTGGGGGGGATGCTGAGGGCAGGACAAAGGGTGACAGTGCCCAGCCTTGCTGGGGCTGTGCCAGGAGGCCCCAGTGGCTCAGGACAAGGTGTCTCCTCAGAGCCCTTGGTGGCACAGAGGCTGCTATGCCCTGGGTACCAAGACTTGGCTTCTCTTTGTCCCCACCTGTCATCTCTGCCTCCAGTTCTCTGCTCTGATTGAGGCTTGGGGACACTTTCTCACTTGTGTTTCTCAGTGGGACCCATTATAACTTCAAGAAACTTTGGAGTTTGATTCTTACTTGGACTTCTTGAGATGTTTCCTAACAAACCGTGGCTCTGCCTTGATTTCCCTCTGGTCTGCTGCAGTTCATCAGGAAATTTTTCAACTCTACTTGTGGAGAAATATGTCAAAGAGCTTCTAAGAAGTACTCATTCCGATTTAAAGACTATTTTTTACTGCTGATCTCTTTGAAGAGAGGTTATTGCAGCATTCTGTGGTTGATATTGATCCAGGGTCTCTCCTCAGGAGGTTTGGCCTGCTCAGAGAATCTGTGCCTTGAGGTCTGACCCTGTGTGGTCAGCCTTGCTCCACATTGCTCAATCTCATCCTGTCTGTCCTCACTCACTGGGACCTGATTAGGGTGGAGAACTGGCTGCATTGAGAAAAAGAGATGTTTCTCCTTTATTTTTATTTTAAGTTTTGAAGCACTCTAAAACTCCTGAGTTTCCCCATTACAAACAGACACACTCCTCAGGTGTGTGCCAGCCCAAGATGCCACCAGAAACACTGCAGAGCTGCTCTGGGCCAGCTTTGAGGCTGGATCATCATCCCAACCTGCACTGGGCCACCGCAAGGGGCTGTGGCCATGGACACTGCACTGACCCCACTGCTGGGTTTGGGTGCCACTGCAACCGTGAGAAGTTCAAGTTTCCTTGGAAACACTGGGGAGGACTGGGACGTACTGGGAACCCTGGCAACCCTGTGGAAGACACTGGGACATAGTGGGAGTGATACTGGAGTGGACTGGGCCATACTGGGAAACAGTGGGAACTCTGTGGGAGACACTGGCATATACTGGGTGTGATACTGGGGAGGACTGGGACAACCTGGAAACACGGAGAATGCTGGGGTTGGGGGGAATCTGGGTGGACTGGGATGGACTGTGGGGGTGCACAGAGACACATTGGGACATACTGGGACATACTGGGAGTGATACTGAACAACATTGGGGCAAACTGGGGATACTGTGAGTGAAACTGGGGGATACTGGGACAAACTGGGAACACTGTGGGGAAGACTGGGGGACATTGGGGCGTACTATGGATGACACTGGAAGAAACTGGAAGGGAATAGGAATGAACTCAGGTTTATTGGGAGGGACTGGGATGTACTCGGAGGGCATGTAAGGGCACTGGGGTTGCACTGGGCTCTGTTGGGGATGAACTGGTCTTTAATGGGAGGGACTGGAGGGGCACTGGGAATGTGCTGGGCTGTACTGGGGAATAACTGGGCTGGCCTGGGAGGGACTGGAGGGGTTGAATGGGCTGCTCCCACCTCTGCCCATCACTGCCCGCAGCCAATCAGCACTGGGGATCGGGGACTCAGGGATGGTGCCTGGTGTCGGTGCCAGCTTTTCTTTTTGCCTACAACTCCCATCATGCCCCACAGCCTGATTTAGCCCCATTGGAGCTGGGACTACAACACCCCTCATGCCCCGTGTCCCACAGAACCCCTGGTATCCGCCTTCCACATGTCCCATAAGTGTCCCCCAGACCCTCCAGGATTCATAAGTGCCCCCTCAGCGCCCATTTGGGACCACCTCAAAAGCATCCACAAATCCTCTGAATACTCCAAACCTCATGGATGCCCATTACAGCCACTTCTGGGAATTCATCTCCTCTCATCCCCGGCAGCTTCAGAGTCACTCAAAACACGTTTCTGCTCCTAAAACTCCTGCCTTGCCCTGCGCCCTAAAGAGCCTGGTTAGAGCTCCCCAAGCTCCCTCGAAGTGTTCCTGAACCATATACGTTCCCCGCTGAGGACCTCTAGTCACAGCTCTGATGCAAAAGTGCCCCCCAGGTGCTTTCCCACTCCCCCAAAACACCCGATTCGAGCCACTTCCGGGACTACAGCTCCCATCATGCTCCAGTGTTCCTGTAGAGCGCCATTCCAGCCTTGACTTCATGTCCCGTCATGCACTGCGCCACACCGGGAGACATTGCAGCTGTGCCGAGAACTCCTGTGATGCTCTGTGGTTCCATTAAACCGTATTATTCCTGCACCTACAACTCCCATCATTTCCCGCGCCCCAGAGAGCCCCATCAGAGCCCCCAAGTGCCCGCCTGGACCCCAAAGGACCCCAGATTCCCCTTCCTGATCTCCAGGAGATCCCTGGAATTCCAGCTGCCACTTCGATGCCCAGATTTTCTCTCAGGATCCCTAAGCACTGCTTCAGTACCCTCTCAATGCTCCTAAGTGTCCTTCTGACCCACAGCTTCCTTCCAAATTTCCTCCCCAGACCCAAAACTGCCCCAAATGTGCCAAAAAAATGTCTTCATGTACCCCAAAGTGGCCCTTTTTACCGTGTGTGAGAAAATGATTAAAAAGAATACAAAAGGACTAATATAAAGACTAATTAGCATGAAAAGGAAGTAATCAATAGCCAATAGTGGTCAATTAATTAATGAAGCAATGACCAATAATTTTTTTGGTTGTTAAAAATGTATAGAGTTTTTAATATGAATATTTAGAAAGGTAATAAAAATAATATTATAAATTTTAAAAATACTTATATAACTTTTTTTTTAAAAAAATTCTAATTTAATTATAAAGAAAATCCAGTAATTTTCTTTAATGTTTTAGGATATCACTCCGAAAAGGTGGGTGATGTCAGACATGGTGAGGTTGGTGTTGAAGAGCAGGTTGTCCAAATAGGGCCAGCCTTCAAGGGGCTTATTCTTCTCTGTGCCCAGACCACTTAAGGAGACATTGAGCATCAAAATGACCCGGGGAATGCTTCTACCAGCTCTTCTCTTAACTGGAAATTGAAAAAAATATGCCCTTGTTTAAAAGAAGTCATGAGGTGAACTTTGATATCTTCTTCCTTAACAGAACTCCAAACTGACTCCAGTGAGGTGCAAAAGCCCTGGAGGCTTGAAGACAATTGAAAGAAGACAAGGACCTCCTGAAATGTTTCTGTATTTTAATGATCGCCACGGTGGATTTGGGGCTGAGTCCAGGACCCTCAGGCACTGAGAGAAGGTTGAAGAAGATGCTCAAGAAGTCAGAAGAAAAACTCCAAGTCCCTTGGAGCATCTCTGGCCCCACTGAGGGCAGGAACTGCCAAAGGCTCCCCAGGGACTGGTGACAGCAGATCCCTGAGGCCAGGATTGCAGGAGCCAAAGGCTGTGAGCAGGGAACTGCAATGCTGAGCAAGGCCTGGGCTGGTTAGAGGCAGCAGAAAGGCCAAGGCCTGAGCCCAGGCCTGGCACAGCAGGGCCTGTCCCTCCCAGGTGGCTCGGGGCTGTTCCTGGGGCTGTGGGATGTGAGGAGCAGCAAGGACAAATGTCATCAACCTGCAAGCCCTGCCAGCCCTGCCCAGGGAGGGCCAAGGCAGAAGCAAAGTGCAGCCCCTGCAAGGAAAGTTCCTTCTGTGGGGCCTGCAGAGGCCCTGCCCAGCCCAGGACACAAAAGCCTGGGTGCCTCTGGCCCTGCCAGCCCTGCCCAGCCCTTGGCCATCTCTCCTGCAGGCTGTGCCCCTGTGCGTGCTGCTCCTCTGCCCTGGCCGGCTGCACACGCCCATCTCACAGTCCCCCCCAGCATTTCTCAGCCCAGCATTGCTGTGCCCTCCCTGGGCTCCCTGCACCCAGCACTGCTGGCTCCTGGCACACAGAGCCATGGCATGGCCCAGCCTCACGCTGGGACACCTCGGCCACCAACATTCTGCCCTGGGAGGGACTTTTCTGTTTCCTCACCTCCAGGCTGAGCCTTTCAAGCTGCACTTTGGGGTGGTTTCCTTCTCTTCCTGGTCCCAAGGAAAGCTCTGTCTCCTTCTGTTCACAAACAGAGAAGGGCTGGTGAGAGATGTGGTGGTCAGAGGCTTTTTGGGGTAGAATGACCATGAAATTACGGAATGTTCAAATATTCTGTGAAAGAAGAAGAGGCATCTAAAAAACTTCTACACTGGACTTAGAGAGAGCAGAATTCAGCCTGTTCAGGATGCAGACCTGAATGAATGAATCAGGTACTGATTTTGTTAAGGGAGACAGCCCTTAAAAACAAAGGCTTCCAGGAAGGATGGAGACACTTCAAGAAAGAAATTTTGATGGAGAAGAAACAAACTGTCCCTCTGTGTCAAAATGTGAAATTGTAAGGAAAATGAGTGGCCTGGCAAGGCATAAGTATTTTATCCAGAAACTCAGGGAAAAAAGAGGCTGCATGACCTTTGGACAGAGGGGTAGGCAACTCAGAAAATGGTTAAGGCTGTTACTAGGTCATGCAGAAAGAAAATTAGACAGGTGAAAGCCCAGTTAGGACATAACTAGGCCACTTCTGTGAAGGATAATAAAAATATTTTTATCAATGCATTCTTGGCAAAGAGACAGAAAAGGAAAACCTCCAGTTCTTATTGGGGGGATATGGTTACCAAAGATGAGGAAAAGGATGACATGCTTAACCCCTTCTTTGCCTCACTTTTCAACAATAAGACAGGTTGTCCTCAGGGCAAGTGTTCTCCTGAGCTGGTAGATGGGGACAGGGAGCAGAACAGACCCCTGTAATCCAGGAGGAAGCAGCTGGTGACCTGCTGAGCCACTCAGATGCTCACAGGTGTCTCTGGCACCAGATGGGATCCATCCTAGGGGGATGAGGGAGCTTCTGGATGAGCTCCCCAAGCTACTCTCCATCATTTATCATCAGTCCTGGCTCACCAGGGAGGTCCCAGAGGACTGGAGGTGTCAATGTGAGCCCATCCCCAAGAAGGGCTGGAAGGGGGATTTGGGGAACTCCAGGACTGTCAGCCTGACCTCGGTGCCTGGTGAGGTGATGGAACAGATCACCTTGAGAGCCTTCACAGGGCACCTACAGGATGGGTGAGGGATCAGAGCCAGGCAGCGTGGATTTCAATATCTGCATTGATGATCTGGATGAGGGCATTGAGTGCACCATCAGTAAATGTGCAAATGACACCAAGCTGGATGTGAGTGTTGATCTCCTGGAGGATAAGAGGGCTCTGCAGAGGAACCTGGACAGGCTGAATCGAGGGCCCAAATCCAACAAGGTGAGGTTTAACAAGACCAAGTGTTGGGTCCTGCTATTTGGCCTCAACAACCCCTGCAGTGCTTCAGGCTGGGGACAGAGTGGCTGGACACGGACCAGACAGAAAAGGATCTGGGGGCACTGATGGACAGAAGGCTGGCCATGAGGCAGCAGTGTGCCCAGGTGGCCAAGAAGGCCAATGGCACCTGGCCTGGATCAGGAACAATGTGGCCAGCAGGATAAGGGAAGTGATTCTTCCCCTGTCCTTGGCACTGGTTGAGCAGCACCTCGAGTGCTGTGTCCAGTTCTGGGTCCCACAATTAAGGAAGGACATGGAGGGGCTGGAGCATGTCCAGAGACGGGCAACAAGGCTGGTGAGGGGTCTGGAACACAGGTCCTGTGAGGAGGGGCTGAGGGAGCTGGAGATGTTTATCCTGGAGGGGAGGAGGCTCAGGGGACACAAGGTGGTGTTAGGACTGATGCACACAGACATTGCTGCTGCAGCTTCAGAGAAGAGAACAAAAGGGATATCTCAGGCTGCTGAGAAAGGGAGAGCTAAGCCAGGTGAGGAGGCAGTGAAAAGGGTTTGGAGGCCGCTCGAGAGGGGATCCGTCAGGCACGCCTGAAATCTGACATAGGAGAAACAATGAAAGAAGCAGTGAAAAAGTTGTGCTGTAACGCCAAGGAGGACCCAAGTCCCTGAAGTCTGATGGCAGAGAGATTGAGGATCTGGGATTCCCAGAAGAACTGGCCAGGCATTACCAATGGCACAGGCAGTGAATGTGTTGGCAGTTGCAGGAGAGTTAAAAGCACTGGCCCAGGCAGCTGCTGCCTTGGCACAAGCTCTGCTGCCCAGGTGGGCGTGTGCAGCAGGGATTTGCAGTGGACACAGCAGCGTCCATAGCACATGATGTCTGTGCAGGAGGTGCCATAGGAAGAAGTTAGCAGAAGACCTGTGCAGCACATGATGGTAGGGAGGTCCGGGTGTCCAGAAATGTGCATGGCTTTGGGACAGTGGTGCAGATGCAGCCCAGCATCTCCAGCATCACTCTCAGACTGAACAGTGAAGAGCCCAGAGGGAAAACAGGGCTCCAGGTGCCTCATTGCTGTCAGAACTGCTGGTCTCACACAGGTTCCATTTGTTCATTTCACCTCCCTCTTTTTAAGCGTGATCGCACTTAAAACAGTCTTAATGCCAGTGCTGCCAGAGCCCAGCCCAGCCCTGGGGGCTCAGCTCTGCCCTGCACACCCCTCCCAGCACAGGGCACTGCCCAGGGGCATCTCCCTGGCAGCAGGGCCTTAAGGGCAGCTCAGACAAACTGAGATGCTGCAAGCCAAGGTGCTGCTGCTGCTGTCTGTAGGCAGAGGAGGGTGAGGAGGCACTTTGTGAGGGAGATCTGAGGCAGATCTGCTGATGCCCAGTGGCACAGTGCAGGAGTCTCAGTGTCACAGACACACCTGGCAGCCCCTTTCCCTTCCCTTGAGGAGAAAGCTGAGAGCAGCCCTGGCCATGCAGCACCATCTCCACAGCAGGAGGAATCTGCCCTGATGGGGGTGGCTCCTTCCACCTCCAACTTCTCCCCACAGTCCATGGGGAGCTCCCAGGCAGGCTGAGAGCTGGCCCTGGCAGGTGGCACATCCCCTGGGCTGGCCAAGAGCCCTGAGGGCTGCAGGAGCTGCTCTGCAGGACAGCCCTGGGCAGCCCTGGCTGCAGCCCCAGCTTCAGCCCCTGCAGCCGTCCCTGGCAGCAGGAGCCATCCTGCCCTGTCCCTCTGATGGTGCCCAGGGCAGCCCTGCTCTGCAGCACATCCTCCTCCTCCTGTGCCTCAGAGAAACTGGGAGAGTCCTCCTGACACATCCCCAGGCTGTGGGCTGTGCTGGCTCCAGGAGATCCCTCCAGGAGCACAGGGGACATTGCCCTGCACCCACAGACTCACCATGTCCAGGGCTGTCAAGATGTTTCCCCAAGTGAAGTCTCAGCTCAATGTCTTCCCAGTCTGATTGCCTTTAGCCTGTCTGTGCCTGGCTCCTGTCCCCTCAGTGCCTGCAGGCAGTGCCCTCAGCCCTGCTGGGCTGGGAGAGGAGCTGCTCCTCAGCAGAAATGTCTTTTTGAAGCTTTTCTTGGTTTACTTTGGGAGCTGCCTCTGTGCCAGGAGCCCAGCCCAGCTCAGCAGCACAGACACAGCACAAGGACTTTTAATTACTCTTTTGGGGATTAGGTGCTGTTTACATCAGACACAGTCCCTGAGAGAGTGCTCAAAAAATTCTCAATAATTCAAAATTAAATTGAAACTCTTAAGTCTCTTGAAGTTTTAATGGGTCCCACTGAGAAAGTGTCCCCAGTTTCCAGTTAGAGCAGAACACTGGGGGCACTGATGACAGTGAGGACAAACAAGGGAAAAGTGTCTCTGATGCTGAGCAAACCTGGATGTGTTTCAGGAATGCAAAGGGCCAAGGCCTGAGCCCCAGCCCCTGGCAAGGCACATCCTGTCCCTCCCTCATTGCTCAGGGCTCTTCCCGGGCCACTGGGCTCTGGAGATGTGCAATGCCAAGGGCAGGACCATGGGGTGGCCCCTGCCAGGCTGCTGAGCAGGGACAAGGAGGCAATGAGGCCCCAGCACAGCAAGGCTCACTTGTCCCCTGCTGGCCAAGGGCCCAGGGCCAGCAGCCATGGCCCAAGTGCTGCAGGAGTTGGCTCTGGCAGGGCCTTTCAGCTGCTGCCCATCCCTGTGCCCTCTGCAGCCCAGGCTGTCCTACGGTGTCCATGCCCTGCGCCTCTGTCCCTGCAGGCTGTCGTCATCCCCCGGCTGCCCCACCTGGCTGGCCCCTTCCTTTGCTGACAGCTCTGTGTCCTGCCTGCCTCTGCCTGGACACACAGAGCTTGGCCTTGATACCAAGAGGTTTACTTTCACTGTGCCTGAGAACTTCCAGCAGAGAAACAAGTCATTGAGTGGCTGCTTTCCTAGCAGGGACGGTCGGAAGAGAAGAAGGCATCTGGCTCAAGAGTGCAGTGATAGAAAAAGAATGGACTGATTCTGGGAATTTGGGGTGGGTTTTCTGGAAATGGGTAAATTGTAATACACATGTATTGACTGCACATGAGCAAGACACTTGTAGAATCACATGTCTGCATAAGATTAGGAGTTATCCCCTGCTGGACCTCAGGCCTGAATAAATGATGCCCTCTTTAACACCAAATCAGTGTTAAGGAGTCCTATTCTGATATTTTGGTGGTCTGATGGCAGTGGGCCCTCATGGACCCAAGGAGTCAACTGTGACACTGTGGAACCTCATGGCACAAAGGGTCTATTTTGACACAGCAAAATCCCATGGAGCCAAGGGGCCATTTTGACAGTGTGGGGCTTCATGGAACCAAAATCCATTTGGACATAGAGAGGTCAAGTGGAACTGATGGTCCATTGTGATGCTGCAGATCCAAGGAGACCATTGTGACACCATGGAAACTCCTGGAACCAGAAGTCCATTGTTACAGAGAAAGGCCTCATGGAACCAAGGGGCCACATGTACCATGGTGGAGCTTCATGGAACCAAAGGTCCATTGTGGCATTGCAGGGCCTTGTTTAACCAAGGGGCCCATTTTGCAGGGCAGGCCCTCATGGAATCAACGGGACCGTGATGAGGTCCAAGGCATGAAGGGGCCATTCTGACACTGTGGAACCAAGGAGACCATTGTTGCACTACAGGGCATCGTGGAACCAAGGAGGCCATTTTGAAGCAGTTGGGCATCATGGAACCATGGAGACCGTGATGACACTTTGAGGCCTCGTCTTACCTAAGGACCATTTTGGCACTGCAGGGACTCATGGAACCAAGGGCACAATGGTGGCGCTGTGAGCTCCAAGGGACCAAGGAGGCATCCTGACATTGCAGAACCAAGGGTCCACTGTGATACAGCAGATCCTCATGAAGGCATGCAGGCCATTTTTAAAGTTCAAGGCCTTGTGAAACCAAAGGGCCATCATGGGACTTCAGGGCCTTGTGAAACAAAAGGGACTCTAGTGACACTATGAGGCTCAGTGGGAACAAGGAACCACTATGACACTGCAGGGCCCCATGGATCCAAGGAAACAGGTAACAGGTCTGGTTCATTTGGCCTTGGCCTTGGCTTGTCAAGGGTCTCTTGTCATGTGCTCCTGAAACACTGAGGCTCTGGGCTTTCCTTCAGATGGAAAAAAAACTGTCCTTCTCCTTCAGGTGCCCATGGCCAAAGTGGGATTACGCCTCCAAAATTCCCAATATTCAGAGATTTCTCCCAGACAAAGGCTGCCGTTACAAACAAGTCTGGCTGTCCTTGGCTTCCTGAGAGCCAACTCTCACCTGCCTTCAAACACTGGGGCCATGGGCTGTCCTTGCTATGGAAAAGAACTGTTCTTCCTGTCAGGGCAACCATGGCCATAACTGGTACTTCTCCTCCAAAATTCCTTGTATGCAAGGGTTTGTCCCAGATGGAAAAAAGCTGCCAGGACAGACAGGCCAGGCTGGCCTTGGCCTCTGGTGGTAGTCTCTAATTTGCCCTGAAATACTGCTGCTCTGTGCTTTCCTTCCTATGGGAAAGAACTGACTTTCTCGTACAGGCACTTATGGCTGAAATTGGGATTCTGCCCCCAAAATTCTCTATATCCAAGGGCTTTTCTCAGATGAAAGCTTGCCAGAACAGATGGGTCTGGTTGGCTTTGGCCAGCAGTGGCTACTGCTCATCTGCCCATGAAGGACTGGGGCTCCATGCCTGCCTTCCTATGGAAAAGAACCATCCTTCTCTCCACATGCCCATGGCCAAAATTAGGATTCCACATTCCCAATTCCGTATATCCAAGAATTGATCCCAGACAAACCTGTCAGAACAGAAAGATCAGACTTGCCTTGGCCTCTGGTGGCTGCCATTCATCAGGCCCTGAATCACAGAATCACAGGATCAGAGAACCACAGAATCACAGAATGATTCGGTTGGAAGAGACCTCCAAGATCATCAAGTCCAACCCATGCCCTAACACCTCAACTAGACCATGGCACCAAGTGCCATATCCAGTCTTTTTTAAATACATCTGGGGATAGTGACTCCACAACCTCCCCAGGCAAAGCATTGCAATACTTTATTATTCTTTCAGTGAAAAATTTCTTCCTAATATCCAACCTATATCTCCATTGGCGCAGATTGAGACTGTGTCCTCTGGTTCTGTCAGTTGCTGCCTGGTGAAAGAGACCAACCCCCACTTGACTACAACCACCTTTCAGGAAGTTGCAGAGAGTGATAAGGTCACCTCTGAGTCTCCCTTTCTCCAGGCTAAACAACCCCAGATCCCTCAGCCATTCCTCATAAGGCTTGTGTTCCAAGCCCCTCACCAGCCTTGTTGCCCTCTTCTGAACACACCCAAGCGTCTCAACGTCCTCCTGAAACTGAGGGCCCAGAACTGGACACAGCACTCAAGGTGTGGCCTCACCAGTGCTGAGTAGAAGGGAAGAATGACCTCCCTGCTCCTGCTGGCCACACTGTTCCTGATACCAGGCCAGGATGCCATTGGTCTTCTTGGCCACCTGGGCACACTGCTGGCTCATGTTCAGTCAGCTGTCAACCAGTACCCCCAGGTCCCTTTCTGCCTGGGCACTGTCCAGCCACACTGTCCCCAGCCTGTAACGCTGCAGGGGGTTATTGTGGCCAAAGTGCAGGACTCAACACTTGGACTTATTAAACCTCATCCTGTTGGACTCTGCCCATCCATCCAAATGTTCCAGGTCTCTCTGCAGAGCCCTCCTACCTTCCAACAGATGGACACACGCTCCCACCTTAGTGTCATCTGCAAATTTACCAAGACTCAGTACCCTTATCCATGTTTTCAATAAAATATTGAACAGAACTGGCCCCAGCACAGACCCCTGAGGGACACCACTGGTGACTGGTCGCCAGCTGGATGCAACACCATTCACCACCACTCTCTGGGCCTGGCCATCCAGCCAGTTCTTAACCCAGCAAAGAGGGTTCCTGTCCAAGATGTGGGCTCCAGCTTTTCTGGAAGTTTGCTGTGGGAGACAGTGTCAAAGGCCTTGCTGAAGTCCAGGTATACAACACCCACAGCTTTTCCTGCATCCACCAGGCAGGTCACTTGGTCAGAAAAGAAGATCAGGTTGGTCAAACAAGACCTTCCCCTCCTAAACCCATGCAGGCTGGTCTGATACCCTGGCCATCCTCTAAGTGCTGTGTGATGGCACTCAGTATAAACTGTTCCATAACCTTACCAGGTACTGAGGTCAGGCTGACAGGTCTATAGTTACCAGGATCCTCCTTGCCACCCTTTTTATGAATGGGTGTCACATTGGCCAATTTCCAGTCATCTGGAACATTACCAGTGTCCCAGGACTGTTGGTAAATGATGGAGAGCGGCTTCACAAGCCCATCTGCCAGCTCCCTCATCACCCTGGTGTGGATCCCATCTGGTCCCATAGATTTACGAACATCTAAGCTACTCAGCAGTTCTCTGACTGCCTCCTCCTGGATAACAGGGGGACCATTCTTCTCCCTGACACCATCTACCATCCCATGAGGACAGTTGTCTTGAGGACAAGCTGTCTTCCCACTGAAGACTGAGGCAAAGGCGGCGTTAAGCACCTCTACCTTCTCCTATCTGCAGTTACTAATTTTCCTCCCTCATCCAGTAAGGAACAAAGACTGGACCTACCCTTCCTTTTACCATTAATATATTTGTAAAAACATTTCTTATTATCTTTTACAGAAGTCACCCTTTTTAGTTCAAACAGGGCTTTGGCCTCCCTAACTTTTTTCCTACATGCTCTAGCAGCTGCCTTAAATACTTCTTGAGAGACCTGACCCTCCTTCCAAAGATGATACATCCTCTTTTTATTCCTAAGTTCCTCCAAAACCTCTTTGTCCAACCAGGCTGGACGTTTGCCTCGTCGACTTGTCTTTGGGCATACAGGGACAGTCTGTTCCTGTGCCCTCAAGATCTCTGTTTTGAAGCACTCCCACCTTTCCTCAACTCCTTTGTTTTTAAGGGCTGCTTCCCAAGGAACTCTCTGAATAAGTCTCCTAAATAGGCCAAAGTCTGCCCTCCAGAAATCCAGTGTAAAAGTCTTATTGATATTCCTCCTGATTTCACCAAATATCAAGAACTCTATAATTTCATGATCACTATGCCCCAAGCAACCTCCAACCATCACATCTCCCACCAGCCCATTTCTATTTGCAAACAACAGATCAAACATAGTCCTTCCCCTGGTGGGCTCACCCACCAACTGCATCAAAAAATTGTTGTCCATACACTCTAAAAATTTCCTGTACTGCCTTATTTTGGCTATATTACGTTCCCAGGAGGTGTCTGGAAGTTGAAGTCGCCTACAAGAACAAGGGCTGATGATCCTGAAACATTATCTATCTGCTTATAGAATAAGTTGTCCACCTCTTCCCCCTGGTTGAGTGGACGACTCCCAACCGACTCCAAATAGGATGTCAGCCTTGTTAGCCTTGCCCTGAATTCTTACCTACAGGCATTCAACTTCATTTTCATTGGTTTCAACATCCATGGCATCAAAATTCTCCCTAATATAAAGGGCCTACTCTCCATCTCTTCTCCCATTCCTGTCTCTTCTGAAGAGCTTGTAGCCATCCAATGCAGTGCTCCAGCTGCGTGAGTCATCCCACCATGTTTCTGTGATGGTGACCACATCACCGCTCTGCTGCTGCACCATGGCTTCCAGCTCTTCTTTTTATTACCCATGCTGTGTGCATTGGTGTACAGGTACCTCAGCTGGGCTACTGATTCCACCCCTAGCTCAGGCTTACCACCCTTGGGCCTGCTTCCAGGCAGCCCAGCTGCATCCCCTTCCCCCTTCAAACCTAAAATCTTTTACTATCTTACTTAACATACTGCTTTGCTTACATAATACATATCCCTTTTTGCTTAAAATGTATTTCTACTTAGACTACAAAATTATATTCTTGTTTTATGTCCATTTTACTTTTAATGCTCCAATTATCCAAGCTTTCTCCAAGGTCTTAGGTCGAACCTTGGATCCATTTCTATCTCTGAGCCTGTATGCACCAGGCCCTGGGAGCTCTCTATGCCTGCATTTCCCACACCATCGTCATTTCTGCCTCCAATTTTCTGCTCTAACTGGAACCTGGGGACAATTTCTCAGTTGTGTCCCTCAGTGGGACCCATGAACCATATCAGAAATTTAGTTTGATTATGAGTGAATTCTTGAGAGGTTTCCTAGCAAACCACGGTTCTGCCTTGGTTTCCCTCTGGTTTGGTGCAGTTCATTTGGAAGGTTTTCAACTCCAGTTATAGAGTGGTCATGAATTTTACAGACAGGTATCAGTTTGCATATCAGGGTAAATCCTCCAATTACAGTTTCAGGTAGTGAAGCCATATTCCCCCAGTTCGCTCCCCCCCACCAATTCAATTTTGTTTATATTTTTTGGGGCTGGAGGCTGTAGGGTATCCTTGAGTTTCAGAGGAATTGTTTTGTCTGAGCAAAATGTGAAGACAGTTAAGTAACCCTTTCTACAGAGTTTATAGTACGCTCTAATGCAGTAAAAAATTCGAAAAATATAAAGCTAAAATCTTAAGGCATTTCAGGCCTCATTGAACCAGGGGGCCACTGTGACACTTTGTGGCCCCATGGAACCAAGGAGTCCATTGTGACACTGCAGGGCCCCATGGATCTAAGGATTCCTGTAACAGTGCAGGACCCATGGAACCAAAGGTCCATTGTGACACTGAGGGGCCTCATGGAGTCCTGGAGGCCACAATGAAACTTTGAGGCCTTGTTATATCAAGGGATTCTGCAGGGCCTTGTGGAACCAAGGAGACCCTTCTGCCACTGTGAGTCCCCACAGAACCAAGTTCCATTGGGATACTGCGGCACCAAGGAGACTCCTGTGACACTGCAAGGCTTCATGGAAACAAGGGACCATTGTGACACTATGGAGCCCCATGGAAACAAGAGGCCAGTGTGACACATTTGGATCCAATATGATACTACCATTGTGACATTAACAAGGGGACGCTATGGCACTGCAGGGCCCAATGGAAACAAGGGAACAGGTAACAGGTCTGGTTGGCTTGGCCTGACTGGTGCAACTGCCCGTGGCATGTCAAGGGTCTCTTCTCATGTTCCCCTTAAACACTGGAACTCTAGGCTTTCCTTCACATGGAAAAGAACTTTCTCTCTCATTCAAGCATCCATAGCCCCTTGGATGGATCCCCAAAATGGGATTTCCCCTCCAAAATTCCCAGTATCAAGAGATTGCTCCAAGAAAAAAACTGCCATTTCCAACAAGCTTGGCTGCCCTTGTCTTCCTGAGGGCTGGATCTCAACTGCCTTCAAACACTGGGGCTCAGTGCTTTCATTCCTAAGGAAAAGAATCATCCCTCCTGCACAGGCATCCATGGCTAAAATTGGAACTTTTCCTCCAAAATTCCTGTCTGCAAGGGTTTCTCACAGATGAAGGCTGCCAGGACAGACTGCTTCTGTTGGCCTCTGGTGTTTGCCTCTATTCTGCCCTGAAACACTGGGGCTCCATGCTTTCCTTCCTGGGAAAATGAACCATTTTTCATCTCCAGGTGCCTATGGCTGAAATGGGTATTTCTCTTCCAGAAGTCCTAGATCCAAAGATTGCTCCTACACAAAAGCTGCCATTACAGACAGGTCTTGCTGGCCTTGGCCTCCTGTGGGGCAGCTCTCACCTGCCTTCCAGACTCTGGGGCTCTGTGCTTTCCTTTCTATGGAAAAGAACTGGCCTTCTTCTCCAGGCATATAGGGCAGAAATTTGGATTAAACTTTTAAAATTTCCAATATCCAAGAGTTGCTCTCAGAAAAACCTGCCAGGAAAGTCTGATCTGCCTGGCCTGGGCCTCTGGTGACTGCAGTTCATCAGCCCTGAAACACTGGTCTTTGTGGTTTCTTCCTGTGGAGACCATGGTGACTCTGAGGGGCCCTCTGAAATGAAGGGGCCACTGTGACAATGTGGGCACAGAGTGGAACCACGGACATCAGTGTGGTACTGCTGGGCCGCAGGGTCCCAAGGGGCCGGTGTGAAGCAGCAGGGCTTGTGGAACCAAGAGGCCATTGCTGCATTACAGGGCCTCGTGCAGCCAAAGGGCCCTGGTGATCCAGCAGGGCACTGCGGGATCCATGGAGACCATTGTGGCATTGCAGGCCCCATGGAATCATGGAGACCATTGTGACACTGTGGGGCCCCATGGAACCAAAGGGACATTGTGACCCTGCAGGGCCTCATGGGGCAGAGGCCATTGTGACACTGCAGAAGCAAGTTGACCATTGTGACACTACACGGCCCTATGGAACTAAGGGGACATGGAACAGTTCTTGCTGGTTTTGCCTCCTGGGGACGACCTGACAGGTCCAGCTGATTTTGGAATGTTAAAGGTCACCTGTCATCAGCCCCTGGAGAACTGGGACCCTGTGCTTTTCTTCCTATGGAAAAGAACCATCCATCTTCTGAGGTGATTATGGCCAAAATTGATACTCCCTCTGAGACACATAACCCTCTACATATGGATGCAGATAACCTGTATAAGCAAACACAATAATAAATCCAGCAGGAATTATTTGTCTCTGCTCCCATCTGTCACATCTCCTCTGGAGCTGGAGGTGCAGCCGTGGTGCCCACAGCAGCCCTGGGGCTCTGTGCCCCATGGCCTCCCTGCTGGGCAGCCTCTGCCAGCTCCTGCACAGCCCGTGGCACCTGTGGGCCTGCACTGACAGCCCTGCCCCGGGCTCTGCCGGGCTCTGGGCCAGCAGAGAGGCCGGGCAGGGCTGGCCATGGCTGGGAACAGGCCCTGAGCCCCACAGGAGGATGGAGCTGGGCCACAGCCAAACTCAGCCCAGGGCAAACCTGGGCTGAGCAGCCAGGGGGCTGGCAATGGCTGGGGACAGAGGCTGGCGGTGACAAATGTCCTGGGCCCCCCCCTGCTCTGTGCATGCCACCAAGGGCACAGAGCAGCCTCCTCTCTCGCCCACTTGCCTGTTTCCAATGCCTTCCACAGGCGCTGGCCCTGCCCCACAAGGCCTGGGCTGAGTCCTGCCCCTGCACGCTCAGCCAGGCTGAGATGGACACTGCTGGTTTCTCTGGCAGGCTCTCTCAGGCCAGCCCAGCTCCCTGCAAGCTGTGCCAGCTGCCCTGAGCTCTGTGCAGCACCAAGGGCCTCTCCCCAGCACAGCCCAGCCGGCTCTGGCCCCACAGCTCTGCTCAGGCCAGGGCTCTGGGCAGTGGCCCCACGGCCTCAGCCCCTGGCAAGGGCACAGCAGCAGCTGCAGCTCAGACAGGACTCAGCCCCAGCCATGGGCAAGGGGCTTGGCCAAGGCAAAAGGAGGCTCCCTGTGTGCCCTGCTCCCTCTCCCTGAGCTCCTGAGAGCTCTGCAGCCCCTGCTGCCATCCCATCTGCCCAGGCCAGCACAACAGCCCCGGCCTTGGGGCCCTGCAGAGCTGCTCCTGCTCCAGGCCCAGGGCCCATCCCAGAGCTGGGGCAGCCACAAAGCTGTGCCCATTTCTGTTCATTCCTGCTCTGATGAGGATGGATCCTCAGCCACTTGGAGGTTGCTGATGAATTTTCTACTCCAGAGGCCTCTTTTTGAGCTTTCAGTTGAGAAATTCAGTGACAAAGGTTCATAAACATTTTTTCAAAACACCCAAACAAGAAAAATACCTTGGGAATGATTTAAGTTTTCAATTCTTTTGTGGTTAATTAGAAAGATTTCAAAAGTGTATTCAAAGTGAGAATACTATACTGAAAACAACACAGAGAGAAATGATTTTTTTTGTTTTGTTTGTTTCTAGATTGATATCAGTATGATCCAATTCATAATGATGCCCAGCACCTTGTAATACAGTCTGAATAAATATGAAAATCATGACACATCAAGGCTGAAAATCAATAACACTTTGTCCTCACCTCCTCCCCAGCATTTCCCTCATCCAACCCCTGGGACTCCAATGGATCAGGAATGGTGTGGCCAGCAGGACCAGGGCAGTGATTCTTCTCCTGTGCTCAGCACTGGTTGGCCAGAACCTCGAGTGCTGTGTCCAGTTCTGGGTCCCCAACTTAGGCAGGACATGGAGGGGCTGGAGCATGTCCAGAGAAGGGCAACAAGGCTGGTGAGGGGTCTGGAACACAAGTGCTGTGAGGAGTGGCTGAGGGAGCTGGGGATGTTTATCCTGGAAAAGAGGAGGCTCAGAGGAGACATCATCACTCTCTACAACTCCCTGACAGGAGGGTGCAGCCAGGTGGGGGTCAGGCTCTTTTCCCAGGGAACAGTGATAGGACAAGAGGACACAGCCTTAAGCTGCACCAGGGGATGTTTTGGCTCGATATTAGGAAATATTCTTCACAAAAAGGGTGATTTGGCATTGGACTGGGCTTCCCTGGGAGGTGGGTGAGTCACCATCCCTGGAAATGTTTCATGAAAGACTGGATGTGCACTGAGTGCCATGGTCTGGGTGACAAGGTGGTGTTGGGTCACAGGTTGGACTCGATGCTCTCAAAGGTCTTTTCCAGCATGGATGATTCTGTGATGATTGTGCAGGACCTCGTGTAATGATGGGGCCATTGTGACACTGCAGGCCCATGGAACCAAGGGCCAGTGTTGCTCCTCAGGGACTCATGGAATGAAGGAAACATATTTGACACCTGGTGCCCTGGACCAAGAGGCCATTGTGACACTGGGACCAAGGAGAGCATGCTGCACTGCGAGACCCATGGAACCAAGGATCACATGACATGCAGGGCCTTGGGTCCAAGGCATTGTGACACTGGGACCAAGGACCAAGGACTTTGTGACACCAAGGGTTCCATGGAACCAAAGGGACATTGTGAACACTGGGAGGCCTCAGGGAATCATGGAGATCATGTGACACTCTAGGGCCAGTGGAACTGTGGTGACACCAGTTGGCTGCGAAGTGTTCCTGCTGGATGGTAGGAGGCTCTGCAGAGGGACCTGGACAGGCTGGATCCAGGGCCCAAATCCAACAAGGTGAGGTTTAACAAGCCAAGTCTAGGTCTGCACTTTGGCCACAACAACCAGTGCTGTATCCAGTTCTGGGCCCCCCAATTTAGGAAGGACATGGAGTGGCTGGAGCATGTCCAGAGAAGAGCAACAAGGCTGGTGAGCAGTCTTGAACACAAGTCCTGTGAGGAGTGGCTAAGGGAGCTGGGGATGTTTATCCTGGAGAAGCAGAGGCTCAGGGGAGACAAGGTGGTGTCAGAGCACAGGTTGGACTTGATGATTTCAAAGGTCCTTTCCAGCCTGGCTGATTCTGTGATTCTCTGAAACCACCCCTGGAGCAGTTGCAGGATGAGCCCTGGGTGTCCTCTTCAGAAGGTCCAGCAGCCCAGGTCCCTCAGCTTCTCCTCACAGCCCCAAAGCCCATCCTGTCAGTCCTGCAGAGCCTCTCCAGTCCCTCCTCATTGCCCAGAACAGGGATCCCCACACCCAGACACACCAGCCCAGATGTGCCCCTCGGGCCTGTGGTGCCTCTGGCAAGGGAGCAGCACGACGCACTGCAGGACCCTGCAAACAATTCCTGAATCACCTGTAGGATGATCCTGCTCCCCAAGGGATGTTCCCATGGTGCCAGGTCATGAACTGAAATGGGGAGTGGGCCAGAGAGAAAAGGGCAAACAGGGTAGGGCTGTTTACAGTGGAGAGGACAGAAGTGGGCAATAGGAAGAAATCTGGATAAGGAAGAGTGAAGAAAGCAAAGGTGAAGCAAAGAAAATGCTCAGGGCAGTATGGGCGTGGCTGCCAGGCAGCCCTAGCTCTGACAAACAACATCTGCAGTGGGACAGCAATCTCACAGCTCATGGGAACAAACTTTCTGGCTGACTTCAGAGGCCATGACAAACCTGAGTGGTTTCCCTCCCGTCCCCCAGCCCTTGCTGGCCCCAGGGCTGATGGCATTTGTGCTACTCAGCCCCATCTCCGCAACAGAGCACCTGAGTGCTGCGTGTCTGTGCCTGCAAGGATGGGGCACCTGTGTGAGCTGGGAGGCAGGGCTGCAGAGGGGATGTTGGCATGTGCTGAGAGACTCTGGGATGCTGCCCTGGGGTGTCAGCGCAGTGGGGATGGATCGCCCTGCTCTGCTGCTCCTTGCCAGGGTCTCCCCTTGCAGGGCCCTTGCAGAGCACCAGCCATGCTGTTTGCCCCCAGCCTGCCCAGCCTGAGGCTGCTCACGGGGGTTTTCTCTGCTCAGCATTGGCCTGGCCAAGTGTTCTGGACAGAGCCTGGCCAAGGGCCTGGGCCCCCAGGCCCTGCCCTGAGGCGTCAGCGCTGCCCCAGCAGTGCCCATGGCCTGTCCCTGCTGCAGCCCTGGCACTGCCACCCCCAGGGCTGTGCCCAGCCCTGAGAGCACTCAGGCCCTGCAGCAACACGAGGGGCAGGAGGACAATGGGGCAGTGGCACGGGAGCAGCACTGGTAACACCAAGTGCTGCTGTTGCTGGGCACAGCTGCTGTGCCAGCACCGATCTGTCTCCAGCTCTTCACACAGACATTGCTGCTGCTGCTCCAGAGAAGGGAACAAAAGGTGCACCTCCACAGAAAATTCTGCTGGGAGATCCTTTAGTTCACCTTAAGCCATTGAGGGCACAGGTCCTCAATGACACAGTCTGTGGCCACAGCAAAAATTGAGAGGAACTAAATGAGAAAGGGCACAAGGAATGGCACTTCTTTATGGAATATAATTAAATGCTGAATCAAAGGGAAGAAAAGAGCAATTCAGCCACCAAACCAGAGAAATAGTATCAAAAATTATTTTTATTAGAAGTGACTTGCAGAAACTAGTAAGCAGTTTACTGTTACTTAAACAATCCCATCATCAGTGCCCCCACTGCAGCCTTGTGCTCCTGGTTCCTCAGGCTGTAGATGAGGGGGTTCAGTGCTGGAGGCACCAGCGCATACAGAACTGACACTGCCAGATCAAGGGATGGGGAGGAGATGGAGGGGGGCTTCAAGTTGGCAAAAAAGGAGATGCTGATAAGCAGGGAGACCACAGCCAGGTGAGGGAGGCAGGTGGAAAAAGCTTTGTGCCATCCCTGCTCAGAGGGGATCCTCAGCACAGCCCTGAAGATCTGCACATAGGAGAAAACAATAGACACAAAACAACAAAATCCTAAACAGGCACTAACAGCAAAAGCCCAAGTTCCCTGAGACAGGATTTGGAGCAGGAGAAACTTGAGGATGTGTGGGATTTCACAGAAGAACTGGCCCGGAGCATTTCCCTGGCACAGGGCAGGGAAAATGTATTGGCTGTGTGCAGCAGTGAATAGAGAAGCCACTGGCCCAGGCAGCTGCTGTGGCACAAGCTCTGCTGCCCAGGAGGGTCCCGTAGTGCAGGGGTTTGCAGATGGACATGTAGCGGTCATAGCACATTACAGTCAGGAGGGAAAACTCTGCTGGGATGAAAAAACACAAAGAAAAGAATGAGCAGCATCCTGAGTAGGAGATGTTCCTGGTGTCCCAGAGGGAATTGTGCATGGCTTTGGGGACAGTGGTGCAGATGGAGCCCAGGTCAGTGAGGGCCAGGTTGAGCAGGAAGAAGAACATGGGGGTGTGCAGGTGGTGGCTGCAGGCTACATGCTGATGATGAGGCCGTTGGCCAGGAGGGCAAACCAGGGAGATGCCCAGGAAGAGGCAGGTGCAGGAGCTGGCTGCCGCGTGTGTGCCAATGGGAGCAGGAGGAAGTGGCTGATGGAGCTGCTGTTGGACATTTGTGCTGTCTTGGCATGGGGCTCTGTAGGAAAAGTAATCGTTGAATAATTTGGTTTGGAGAGGACTTTAAATATCCCAGTCCAGCTTGGTGGCACTTTCCCCCCACTGCCTGCCCAGGGCTCTGCTGCCTGGATCTGTCCTGCCAGCAGCTGCTTCCCTGTGCCCAGTGCTGCCGGAGCCCAGTCCAGCCCTGGGGGGCTGAGCTCTGCCCTGCAGACCCCTCCCAGCACAGGGCACTGCCCAGGGCCGCTCTGCCACCTCAGGCTCTAAAGGCAACATCACAGCAGCTTCGTGAAGGCTGGAAGAGTGACACTGATGCTGCCTGTAAGGGGCCTAGTGCTGATTTCTAGTAATGCCTAGTTTATTAAAAGATCTGAGAAAACTTTTATAAACTTTTCTCAACCTGAGCTGAGAAGATGAACATGTTTGTGCAATTTCCCATCAGGCAATCCAGAGCATTAGATTAAAAGGAAGGACATGGAGGGCTGGAGCGTGTCCAGAGAAGGGGCAACAAGGTTGGTGGGAGGGGTCTGAACACAAGTTCTGTGACAGGCAGCTGAGGGAGTGTCCTGGTTTTAGGATGGTGGTCTCTGCCAAAAACGGCAGAAGTTTCCTTGAAATAGAGAATCAATGTCACCCCTCCGAGTGTTATAATTGTTTCAAATCAAGGACTCAAGGCGGAGATAAGGAGGTAAAAGTAACAGCTCTTTACTACTCTAACTCACAGCACAAGTAGAAAACAACAGTAATTATTAAAATTACGCGAAAAACAGAAGAAAAAGTCAGTTGTAGTCCTTTCTTAGACGCGACACACTCGGTCTGTGTCCGTTCCTGGGGTGTAACTGTAGCAGGGCCGCACACCTGCAGGTGCAGGCGGGAGCCAGGGAGGTGGAGTGAACAGCCGCGGCGGGCTGGCTCAGGTGGGAGCTCTTCGCTCCGATCCTGTGTCCAGATGACCAGTTATATTCCCAGAGGTAGGAAGTATTTGGTCTTTGGTGGTCAGCAGGCCTCCGAGGTAGCAGGGCAGATGCTGGGCAGCTGAAATCAGCCGCCCCGGGTCTCCTACCTCCTCACACCGCCGAGCAGACTGGAGAATTCCCCTCCCTCTCTCTCCCGAAAACAGCCGTCCAGCAGCCCAGGTCCCTCAGCTTCTCCACACAGCCCCCAAAGCCCATCCTGTAAGCCCTGCAGAGCCTCTCCAGCCCCTCCTCACTGCCCAGAACAGGGAGCCCCACACCCAGACACAGCAGCCCAGATGTGCCCCCCTGGCCTGTGGTGCCTCTGGCAAGGGAGCAGCGCGAAGCACTGCAGGACCCTGCAGACAATTCCTGAAGCACTTGTAGGATGATCCGGCTCCCCAAGGGATGTTCCAATGGTGCCAGCTCAGGAACTGAAATGGGGAGTGGGACCAGAGAAGAAAGGGCAAACATGGATTGGAATGAGAAAGAAGTTTGGATTATGAAGAAGGAAAGAAAGCAAAGGGGAAGCAAAGAAAATGCTCAGGGCAATTTGGGGGTGGCTGCCAGGCAACTCTGGCTCTAAGCAACATTGTCTGCAGTGGGACAGGTAACTCACAGCTCATGGGAGTAAACTTTCTGGCTGACTTCAGAGGCCACAACAAACCTGAGTGGTTTCCCTCCCATCCCCCAGCCCTTGCTGGCCCCAGGGACTGATGGCATTTGTGCTCACTCAGCTCCATCTCCCCACAGCAGCACCATGGGGGTGCTGACGCCTGCTCTGGGCAATGCAAACAGGGGCTCCTGAGCCAGTGCTGCCGTGTCTGTGCCTGCAATGACAGGCACAGAGGGCCAGGGCTGCAGAGGGGGGATGTTGTTGGCAGGTGCATGAGGATGCTCTGGGACGCTGCCCTGGGGTGTCCAGTGCAGTGGGGATGGATCAGCCCCTGCTCTGCTGCTCCTTGCCAGGGTCTCCCCCTTGCAGGGCCCTTACAGAGCACCAGCCATGCTGTTTGCCCCAGCCTGCCCACGTCCAGCCTGGGGCTGCTCATGGGGTTTTCTGCTCAGCATTGGCCTGGCCAAGTGTTCTGGAGAGAGCCTGGCCAAGGAGCCTGGAGTCCCCAGGCCCTGCCCTGAGGTGTAAGCGCTGCCCCAGCAGTGCCCATGGCCTGTCCCTGCTGCAGCCCCAGCACTGCCACCCCCAGGGCTGTGCCCATCCCCGAGAGCACTCAGGCCCTGCAGCAACATGAGGGGCAGGAGGGCAGCGGGGCAGTGGCACGGGAGCAGCACTGGCAACACCAAGTGCTGCTGCTGCTGGGCACAGCTGCTGTGCCAGCTCTGATCTGCCCCAGCTCTGCACACAGACATTGCTGCTGCAGCTCCAGAGAAGGGAACAAAAGGTGCACCTCCACAGAAAATTCTGCTGGGAGATCCTTTATTTCATTTTAAGCCACTGAGGGCACAGCTCCTTATTTACACTGTTGGTGGCCACAGAAAAGATGGAGAGGAACTAAATGAGAAAGGACACAAGGAATGGCATTTCTTCATGGAATATACTAAAATACTGAATTAAAGGGAAGAAAAGAGCAAATCAACCACCAAACCAAAGAAATAGTATCAGAAATTATTTTTATTACAAGTGACTTGCAGAAACTAGTAAGCAGTTTACTGTTTCTTAAACAATCCCATCGTCAGTGTCCACACTTCAGCCTTGAGCTCCTGGTTCCTCAGGCTGTAGATGAGGGGGTTCAGGGCTGGAGGAACCACCGAGTAGAGAACTGACACTGCCAGATCCAGAGATGGGGAGGAGATGGAGGGGGGCTTCAAGTTGGCAAAAAAGCCAGTGCTGATAAACAGGGAGACCACAGCCAGGTGAGGGAGGCAGGTGGAAAAGGCTTTGTGCTGTCCCTGCTCAGAGGGGATCCTCAGCACAGCCCTGAAAATCTGCACATAGGAGAAAATAATGGACACAAAACAACCGAGTGCTAAAAAGACACTAACAGCAATGAGCCCAAATTCCCTGAGATCAGATTTGGAGCAGGAGAGCTTGAGAATCTGTGGGATTTCGCAGAAGAACTGGCCCACGTCATTGCCCTTGCACAAGGGCAGAGAAAATGTATTGGCTGTGTGCAGCATAGCATTGAGAAAGCCACTGGCCCAGGCAGCTGCTGCCATGTGGGCACAAGCTCTGCTGCCCAGGAGGGTCCCGTAGTGCAGGGGTTTGCAGATGGACACGTAGCGGTCGTAGCACATGATGGTCAGGAGGGAAAGCTCTGATCCAAGAAAGAAGGCAAGCATAAAAACCTGTGCAACACATCCAGCATAGGAGATGTTCCTGGTGCCCCAGAGGGAATTGTGCATGGCTTTGGGCACAGTGGTGCAGATGGAGCCCAGGTCAGTGAGGGCCAGGTTGAGCAGGAAGAAGAACATGGGGGTGTGCAGGTGGTGGCTGCAGGCTACGGCGCTGATGATGAGGCCGTTGGCCAGGAGGGCAGCCAGGGAGATGCCCAGGAAGAGGCAGAAGTGCAGGAGCTGCAGCTGCCGCGTGTGTGCCAATGGCAGCAGGAGGAAGTGGCTGATGGAGCTGCTGTTGGACATTTGTGCTGTCTTGGCCTGGGGCTCTGTAAGAAAAGTAATCATGGAATAATTTGGTTTGGAGAGGACTTTAAATATCCCAGCCCAACTTGGTGGCACTTTCCTCTCACTGCCTGCCCAGGGCTCTGCTGCCTGGAGCTGTCCCTGCCAGCAGCTGCTTCCCTGTGCCCAGGGCTGGGCCCTGCCAGTGCTGCCAGAGCCCAGCCCAGCCCTGGGGACTCAGCTCTGCCCTGCAGACCCCTCCCAGCACAGGGCACTGCCCAGGGCCAGCTCTGCCTCTGCAGGCTCTGAAGGCAACATCACAGCAACCCTGAGGAGGCTGGAAAAGTGACACTGATGCTGCCTGTAAGGGACCCTGTGCTGATTTCTAGCAATGCCTAGTTTTTTAAGATCTGAGAGAAAACTTTTTTAAACTTTTCTCAACCTGAGCTGAGAGATGAACATGTTTGTGCAACTTCCCATCCAGGCAACCCAGAGCAGTAGATTAAAAAAGCTGGATTTTCCCTTTTATGCAGTCCCTGGCTTGCTGTGCTGCCTGTATAATCTACTTGGTAATGTTGTGGAGTTAAATGTCATCCTGGGAGCAGCCATGATCAATGCAGCATCCTCACCACACAAGGAGAACACTTCCAAGCCTCACCAGCTGTCTCCTTCCACCCAGACCTTGTCCTCCAGTGCTGTCAGCAGCTCCCAGGGCTGGTTGAGAGCTGTCCCTGGCAGGCAGCAGAGTCCCTGCCCCAGCACAGCGCCCTGGGCTGCAGGACCCTGCTCTGTAGGACAGCCCTGGGCACCCCTGACTGCTCTACACAGGAGAGAATCAGAGAATGTACTCACAGAGTCTGTAGGCATTGGGATGTTCCAGCTTTAAGAGATCACTGCAGGAGCTGCAGCTGCCTTGTCCTGCAGCCAGAGGCTTCCTGTGTCAAGGGCTGGGAGTGATTCTGCACCAGCCACTTCTGAGCATCTTCCCAGCCCTGGCTGATTGAAGCTCTCTGTGCCTCTGTGCTGTGCCCAGGGTGGCTGCAGGCAGAGCCCCAGCACTGCTGGGCTGGGAGAAGAGCTGCTCATCGAGAGAAATGTTTTTTAAGCTCTTTTTGGTTGCCAGGATTGCCCTCTGTGCCAGCAGCCTAGCCTAGCTGAGCAGCACAGGCAGAGCACAAGGACTTTAATGACCCTCTCAGGGATTTGGTGTTGTTTACATGAGACTCAGTCCCTCAGAGTGCTCTGAAAACTTCTTAAGAACGCAAAATGAGATTTAAAGCCTGAAGTTTCTTTAACTTTTAATGGGTCCCACAGAGAAACTGGCCCCAAGTTCCAGTTAGAGCAGAACACTGGAGGCACTGATGACAGGTGGGGACAAACCAGGGAAAGATGTCTCTGATGCTGAGCAAACTGGATGTGTTTCAGGAATGCAAAGGGCCAAGGCCTGAGCCCCAGCCCCTGGCAAGGCACATCCTGTCCCTCCCTCATTGCTCAGGGCTCTTCCCGGGACACTGGGCTCTGGGGATGTGCAATGCCAAGGGCAGGACCATGGGGCGGCCCCTGCCAGGCTTCTGAGCAGGGACATGGAGGCAATGAGGCCCCAGCACAGCAAGGCTCACTTGTCCCCTGCTGGCCAAGGGCCCAGGGCCAGCAGCCATGGCCCAAGTGCTGCAGGAGTTGGCTCTGGCAGGGCCTTTCAGCTGCTGCCCATCCCTGTGCCCTCTGCAGCCCAGGCTGTCCTACGGTGTCCATGCCCTGCGCCTCTGTCCCTGCAGGCTGTCGTCATCCCCCGGCTGCCCCACCTGGCTGGCCCCTTCCTTTGCTGACAGCTCTGCGTCCTGCCTGCCTCTGCCTGGCCACACAAAGCCTTGGCCTTGATACCAAAAGGGTTGATTCATGTTTTATTGTGCCTGTGAACTTTCAGCAGAGAAACAGGCATTGAGGGGCTGCTTTCCCAGCAGGGGTGGTTAGAAGACAAGAAGAAGACATCTGGCTCAAGGGTACAGTGATTGAAAGAGCAAGGACTGAAACTGTGAACTTTTGGTGGGTTTTATGGAAATAGGTAAATTGTAATACACATGTAGCGACTGTATATAACAACACACTTATAGAATCACGTGTTCATGTAACATTAGGAGTTATCCCATGCTGGACCTCAGGCCTCAATTAATGATGTCCTCTCTAACACCAAATTAGTGTTTAGGAGTCCTATTATGATATTTCTGAGATTTAGTGACTGAGGATCTCACAGAACCATGGACTCTACCGTGACACTGTGTAAACTTAGTGTAAACTAAGGGCTCCATTGTGGCACAATGGAACCCAATGGAACCCTAACCCATTTTGGCATTTTGGGGCTAAATGGTACCGATTGTGACATTGTGACAGTGCAGATCCAAGGAGAACATTGTGAAACTGAGAAATATCTTGGAACCAAGGAGCCATTCTGACACAGCAAGGCCTTGTGGAACCAATGGTACATTGTTAAACTGTGTGGCCTTATGGAGCCATGAGAAATTGTGACACAGTGTGGCCACATGGAGCCAAGGGGCCATTGTGACACTGTGGATACAAGGAGATGGTTGTGGCTGAGAAAACTCATGGAACCATAAGTTAACTGTTACCTTTTGGGGCCCTGTGGAACCAAGGGGACCACAGTGACATTGCGGGGCCTCTGATGGAACAATAGAGACTATTCTGACACTTTGGGATCCACTGGAACAAATGGGCCATTAAAGCTGGCAGGGCCTCAAGGAATCAAGGGCACTACAGTGACAGTGTGGGTCTGCATGGTACAAAGGGTCCATTCTGACACTATGGAACCAAGGATGCCATTGTGACACTCTGGGGCACCATAGAATCAAAGGTGCACTATGACACAGCAGAACCTAATGAAACCATGGGCCATTGTGGCATTTCAGAGCCTTGTGGAGCCAAGGGGAACACAGTGACACTGTAGGGCTCAGTGAAACCATCGATTTGTTTTGACACTGTGGGTCCTTATGGACTCATGGAGACTATTGTGACACCACATTGTGGCTACCTAGGGCAGAGGCTAGACAAGGTTAAAGGAATAAAATGAGTATTTATTGAAGGCATTCAATATATATGCCTTGGGCAGTCAAAAGTCTCTCGGAGGCTCCACCTAAGGTGGACAATGGTCATGAAATTTTCAGACAGATATAAGTTTAGTCCATTTGCATATCAGGGGTTAATGCTCCAATTACAGCTTTGGGTAATGAAGCCATATTCCACCAGTTTACTCCCCCAGCAATTCACTATTGTATATACTTTTCCGAGCCTGAGGTTTTAGGGTGTCCTTGAGTTTCAGGCCTAGAGGAATTGTTTTGTGTGACCAAAATCTGAAGACAGTTAACTAACACTTTATATGGAGTTTAGAGTTATACACTAATGCAGTACAGGATTTGAAAAATATAAAGGCTAAAATCTTAAGGCATCACAGTCCTCACTGAACCAAGGGGCCACTGTGGCACTTTGTAGCCCCATGGAACCAAGGAGTCTATTGTGACACTGCAAGGCCTCACAGAAGCAAGGAACCATTGTGGCACTGTGGGGTCTTGTCATGGAATCCTGGAGACCATGATGACGCTTTGAGACCTCCTAGAATCAAGGGGCTCTGCAGGGCCTCATGGAACCAAGGAGACCCTTCTGCCATTGTGAGTCCACATGGAACCAAGGGTCCATTGTGATACTGAGGTGTGGGAAATGAAGGCACAGAGAGCTCTCAGGGCCTTGTGCATACAGGCTCAGAGACAGAGATAGATACAATGCTTGACCTAAGACCTTGGAGAAAGCTTGGAGAATTAGAGCATTAGAAGTAAAATAGACATAAAACAAGAACATAAGTTTGTAATTTAAATAAAAATATGTTTTAAGCAAACAGGAGCATGTATTAGATAAGAAAAGAAGTATGTTAGGTAAGATAATAAAGGATTTTAAAGTTTAGCAATAGAACCTGTTACAAAGTTAGTTAGAAGTTAAGGATGTATCAATGTAAGTTTTTGAAGCGTTATATGATTTTCTGACAAATGAGGCATGGCAGCAAAGCCCTGAAAAGCAAAGTAAGTAATGATTGGTGTGAACAGAGAATAACAAGCTTTGTAAAAGTAATTGATTGCCTAAAAAACAAACGAAAGGCATTGCAATCATTAATTAAGTGGCTTCTGATATTGTGGCATTGGATATAACACATTTAATGTCTCACCCTTCTATGAGACTGATGCCAGAAGACAATAAACCACCTTCTACAAAGTCTCTCATTCACTCCATCTCTTGTAACATTTATATCCCAATACTGTGGTACCAAGGAGAGCCCTGTGACTCTGCAAGGCCTCATGGAAGAAAGGACTCATGCATCCAAGGGGCCGTTGGGACACTGCAGGACCCTATGGAATAATGGAGACCATTGTGACAATCTGGTGACTCATGGAACCATGGGGCCATTGTGTCATTGTGCAGTCCCATGGAACCAAGGAAAGCATTCTGACACTGCAAGGCATTGTGGGAGCAAGGGACCATTGTGACACTGTGGAGCCCCATGAAAACAAGAGACCAGTGTGACACAGCTGGGCCTCATGGAACCAAGGATCCAATATGACACAACCATTGTGACACTGCAGGGCCCTATGGATCCAAAGGAACAGGTAACAGGTCTGGTTGGCTTTGCCTGACTGGTCCAACTTCCTTTGGCATTTCAAGGGTTTCTTCTCATGTGCCCCTAAAACACTGGGGCTCTGGGCTTTCCTTCAAATGGAATAGAACTGTCCTTATCCAGTCACCCACAGCTGAAACAGGATTTCCCCTCCAAAATTCCCAATATCCAGGGGTTTCTCCCAGACAAAAGCTGACATTTCCAATAAGCCTGGCTGCCCATGGCTTCTTGAGGGCCGGCCCCACATGCCTTCCAAACAATGGGGCTGTATGCTTTCCTTCCTGTGGAAAAGAACTGGCCTTCTCCTCCGGGCATAAAGGGCTGAAATTGGGATTCCACATTAAAAATATCCAAGGGTTATTCCCAGACAAACCTGCCAGGACAGACAGATCTGTCTGTCATTGGCCACTTCTAGCTGTGATTCATCAGGCCCTGAAACACTGGGGCTCCATGGTTTCCTTTCTGTGGAGACTGTGGTGACACTGTGAGGTCCTCTGAAATGAAGGGGCCATTGTGACACTATGGGGACCCCGTGGAACCAAGGACATCACTGTGGCACTGCTGGGTCGCAGGGTCCCAAGAGGCCAGTGTGAAGCAGCAGGGCCTTGTGGAACCAAGAGGCCATTGTTGCATTACAGGGCCTCGTGCAGCCTGTTGTGATCTTGCAGGGCACTATGGATGCATGGAGACCATTGTGGCATTGCCAGGCCCCATGGAATCATGGAGACCATTGTGACACTGTGGGACCCATGGAACCAAAGGGCCATTGTGACCCTGCAGGGCCTCATGGAAGCAAGGGATCATTGCAGCACTGCAGAAGCAAGGAGAACATTGTGACACAGTGGAGCCTCATGGAACCCAGAGAATATGGAACAGGTCTGGCTGGCTGGGCCTCACGGGGGCTGCCTGAAAGGTCTGGCTGATCCTGGCGTGTTGAGGGATGTCTCTCATCAGCTCAAGGAGCACTGAGACTCTGTGCTTTCTTTCCTGTGGAAAAAAATCCATCCCTTTTTCCATGTCCCCAAGGCTGAAATTGTTACTTCCCCTAAAAAAAAAGTTCCCCATATACAAGGGTTTCTCCCAGACAAAATCTGCCAGGACAGACAGCTCTGGCTGGCCTTGCCCTCCTGTGGCCTGTCTCTCATATACCACCAAACACTGGGACTCAGTGCTTTCCATCCAGTTGAAAAGAACTGCCCTTCTCACTTAGATGTCAATGGCCAAAACTGGGATTCTATGTCCAAAATTGCATCTATCCAAGAATTGGGCCCAGACAAAAGTAGCCAGGACAGACAGACAGCCTGGCTGCCCTGTTCTCCAGTGATTTTCTTAGATTATGAGCAGAATGTTTTAATTTGCCAACACATAGGAGAGGGCCCAGAGATCACCAAAGGCTGGGTTTGAAGGCTGCAAGAACATGACTCATGTATAGGGACAAAGGGGTTCTGTGCTTGTTGCTGTAAAAGGGTTATGGAGCAGGGAGAGGACATAGCAACAAGGCACTCTCTTACTTGGTGCAAGAAAGAGCAGTTTATTGAAGGAAGCCATGGCTTTAAATAAGACAGTTCGTGAAAAACACAATACAGACAGTTCATTGGTCAGAGAAAAAGACACCTCTTGTCTAGGCTTCCCCACAGATCCAGCAGGTGTTTATCTTTTGTTATAATTCTTTCTCTTGTGTTTACAGTAGAGAAAAGCCTCTAGCCTATGAAAAATCCTGGCTCGAGCTGAGAAAGTTTCACGGCCTGAGAAAAAGACTCAGAACCTGAGAAAAAGGCCTGGCTGAAATGTGCCTAGGCCTTCAGCAGTGTCCACAAGTCCCCCTTTTAGTTTAAAAAAGAAAAGAAAGAGAAGTGTTTGTAATCCTCCACAGGGCCCTTGCAAAGGAGAACAAATACCACTCAGGAGATCTGTGGACACCTGAAGTGCCCAGGGAAATCTTCACACCTGGTGCTTTTTCCCTGCAAAACCAATTCTAATACAATAACAAAAACCCACCACCATTCACCAGACTTATCATTTCTAATACATTTCAGAAAACCCATCTAACAATGTTCAATGGCTTAAAACAGTTCCAGGAGAAACAAATGAATGCTCATCCTCTGCTTGTAGAGGGACCGTCTGGCTGGTGGTCGGCATGTTGGTCAGCATTTGAAGGCTGTGCCTCGGCTGCATCCTGTCTCTGGTGTCACAGGTCAGGGCGGACACACCTTGCAGGCAGCCAGCGTACCCCGGTATCCATTGAGACACAAGCGTACCCGTGACCCCAAACGATGAGTTCATGCGGGCCTTCCCACTTGTTTGTGGTCAAGTCCTGTACAAAGACCTTCGCTCGAGGCAGGCGTCTCATCTGCAGCCTGTAGGGAAGCTACATGATTCACAATAACAGGATTATTGGAATCTTATGGCACAGAAAGGTAATTGATGGTGTACAAAGCTTTTACCAATCGGCTGTGTGGTACTTCACCAGCCACTCCCCTTTTCTGTTTATAAAAAATACGCTTTGACCAAATTCAAAGGTACCTGAGAAAATCGTTGGAATGCCATTGTGACCACTTTCAACTCAATTATCTGAGCAGAACCTGTCTCATGGCCTTCCAGCATTTGCCAACCAGACTCATCCTCCCAGGTAACAATGGCCTTCCGTGTTTTGCCTGACCCGTCAGTAAAGACAGCAAGGCCTTGCACTGGCACCCAACTACTTTTGGGTCTCAAAGACAACTGTCTTTGCTACTTGCAGTAGCTTATGGCTGGGCGGATGACAAGCAATCTGCCCTGTAAAATCCAGCAGCGCACTTTGCAAGGGAACACTATTGAGAAAGCCCCCTTCAAAGAACTCCCGCTCCACAGGAAATACAATCCTTGTGAGGTCCGCTGCTATCAATTGCACACATCGTTGACAGCATTTGATTATCAGTTGGGCAAACAATTCAAACACCATAGTTGCTGCAAAAAGACCCATTCCAGAATGTGGAAGGGATCAGACCATGTGTTATTCCACTGGTCAATGATACCTGTAGGATGTAAATCCAGATTGGTGATAAACATAGTGATATCAATGGAAGGACCCACTCGGTATACCTGATGAGTAAAAAGAACTTGCTGCAGCCTGCTGCAGCACTTCAGGCTACTATGACAACCCTTTGGCAAGACTTTCCATTGATATCTCTGTCCTAGCTAAGAACTGTTCACTGCAGGCACCGTAAAAACAAATTTTGGCATATCCTCAGTAAACAAGGGGATTGTGAAAAAGCAATCCTTTAAATCAATGACCACAACATTCCATCCAGCAGGGAGCATGGTGGGCGGAAGCATACCAGGCTGCGATGCTCCCATGCTTTCCATCACTACAGTTGAACCAATTGACAAAGGACTATCAACTTAATTTTTGGTAGGGGCCACTAGTTCTGCCAAACAGGGGTATCAGTCAACCACTGTAAAGGCATCATAGGATAATTCCTGCCCTTCACCTCAGTGACTCCGATCAGAAATTTGTCTCAATGCGCACTCCCAAGCTGCCAAAACTCAAACCTCTGAGTTGAATTTGAGGTGGGGTGATGCCTGGTATCATCAGAGTGCACAACATCTGTGGGTGCTGATCGGAGATATTCATTGTCCAAAAGATCTGTGGTGGCCCCGTAGATCCAAACCCTCCATCTTTATGATCTTGTTGATCAGCCCTGAGAACAGATGAATGAAAAAACACAAATTGGGCAATATGAGTTCCTGCCAAGATAGTGACAAGGGGACAAGGCATAGAAACCATAGCACAAATTTGACCTGTAAAATCAGCATCAATGACACTTGGGTGAACGAAGACTCCCTGGAGAGTGGTATTAGATCTTCCTATGAGCAGTGCACTCAGTCTCTGACCCAAAGGGCCAAAGACATCCAGAGGAACCTTGTGCAGAGTCTAGGGCAACTGTGTCTGTGGTATGTACATCCACACCAGTGGAGTCCTGGGTGCTGCCTGTATGCTGGCTGAGGAAACCTGTGTCAGCATTGGGTTCTGAGGCACTGCTTGTACCTGTGCACTGCACCCCAGAGTTTCCCTGGCCAGTAACAGGCTTTTTTGATTTACATTGGTTTGCATAGTGACCTGTTTTTTTGCACTTAGCACACAAACAAGTAGGCATATCAGCCTTCTGCAGCTGTGGCTTCTTCTTATTTTTGCATTTATTCTTCCCCTGTTTCTGTTGACCACCCCCAACATCATCAGGTGCTACATGGCAGCTGCTAAAGCAGAAATCTCAAAATCTACAGTATCATAACTTGTGTAGAACCAAGCCCAAACTGTGTGACCCTGTCATGCAAATCCTGAACAGCGCGCCAAGCTACAGGATCATGTCTTTCCGGCTGTCCTGTATTGGAAGCAGCCTTAACGACAGGAAAGGCTTGAGCCCCCCCAGGTCCCCTGGCCATCCTCATCACAGTCCTGTGGCAGGTTGTCCTCAGGGACCGGGCCAAGCTCAGCAGCATCCACCTGGACACTCTCATCCACCCCCTTCACCCGAAGGACACCCCTCTTTGGCATCCCCATCCGTTCTAGCAAATCCCAATGGCCCTGCTGCAATGCTCGCATTTTAACTGTTTCTGCTTTCTAAAACAAAACCACACCTTTGGCAGGGAGGCTGCTGTTCATCAGTGGTACAGGGCAGTACAGGGTGGTACAGGGTCAAGGCAATGAAGACAGCCCCTGCCTGGCAGGAGACGACACAGCAGCCGCAGGCATCGATGAAAAGGGCTCACTCACTGTTGTCAGCAAGGCAGGACACGGCCCTGGAGACGGTGAGGGATGTGGCGGTGTCCCTGGAGAACCGGAGGGGGATGCCGGCATGCCTGAGTGGGTGGGGCCTGACGCTGAGGGCTGTGTAGAAGGCAGCACTGGCTCCGCCCCTGAAGCCAGCCATGCCTGCTGTCCTGCCCCTGCGGGCAAACCTTCAGGTGGCGAGGGACCCACCCCCGCAGCTGGGCTGCCCACGACCCGCGGCTGCCCCGGCATGGGCGCCGCTGATGGGGGTTGCCCCGCGTGGGCGGCTGCGAAAGGTGCCAGCACGGTGTACAGAGCCGCCATTTGTTTTGCCATGGTGCCAACTATCTCCATCACCACATCGATAGGAAAGGCTGGTGCTGGTACTGCTGGTGCTGATGCTGCAGGGGGGTGCGATGATGTCAGTGGGTGGCTGTCCTGGCCCCGCCGCCCAGGGGATGGCGGGCGGGGGCTCCTGCAGGGCGAGTGGTGGAGGGCGTTCCATGCCACCATTCGCAGGGGGGATCGGTCACTCCAAGTCTTTTGGTGAAGAAAAAACAGGCGTGTGGTCTTTGGGCGCTGGGTGCTTCTCATCGGGAAACTGTGGGCGGGGAGCCTCTGGGCTGGGAGCCTCTGGGCTGGGCAGATTATCGGAAGGGGTTACAAAGTGAGAGACTGCCCTTGCTTCCTGTGCTTTCCCGCATTGACAGGCAAAGCCCTTCTCTTTGTTAACAACTTCCCAAGTACTCGGTAGAGAGGGAATTAAAAGGTCGCCTCCAGGAAGGGCATCATATAGTTGGTCTCCCAGTTCTCCCCATGCTGAAGGAGCAAAAGCCACCTCCAAGCTGTCCAAAACACCTTTCCAAATGGAAAGTATGGTTTCATCTCGCTTGGCTAATCGATTCCCCATTGTTACAAAGTTTTTCGCCTAGCTGCTAAGCTGGCGGAGGGGGAACGAAAACAGTGCCTTTCTGGGATGAGCGAGAAGACAGTCCGGCGCTGCCCGTGGCTCCCAGACAGCTCCCTGCTCCACTGGCTCTGCTGTCCAGGCTCCTGGCACGCCGATGAGAGCGCACCGCTCCGTGCCGCTCCGCTCCGTGCGGCTCCTGCCGTGCTGCGCAGCTCCGCACCGCGGGATTCCACGCCGCTCCGCACTGCACAGGTCGGGGCCGCGGCTCCGGGCTGCTGCTCACCGCAGGACTCCACGCTGCTGCTTCCCGAGGGTGAGCCCCGAGCAATCTCAGTTGAATTCAATCTCGGTGGGACCACCAATTGTTGCTGTACAAAGGGTTACAGAGCGGCGAAGGAACACAGCAACAAGGCACTCTCTTACTTGGTGCAAGAAAGAGCAATTTATTGAAGGAAGCCATGACTTTGAATAAGATAGTTCATGAAAAAGAAAATACAGACAGTTCATTCATCAGAGGGAGAGACTCCTCTTGTCCCTGGCTTTCCCACGGATCCAGCAGGTGTTTATCTTTGTTATAATTCCTTTCTGTTTTTCCCAAATGCTATCACCCTGGGAAAGGCTCAGGCCAGAGCTGAGAAACTGTCTCAGGCTGGGAAAAGGTTTCCCAACATGAGAAAAAGAGCTCAGAGCCTGAGAAAGGCCTTGCAATTTCTGCCTGGGCCTTCAGTGGTGTCCACATCAAAACACAGCCTAAAGGACTAGCCTTAGAAATCTCCTTGCTTTGACTAATATTCATTAACTCCTCCTTCTTATCTTACCCTATTTCCACCCAGTTCTTTCCCAATCTTCTCCCGCATGCACACCCAAGTTGCAGGTATTGAATGTGATTTTCTGTGAGGTTTTCTGACCTCCAGTGTTCTTGGCACCTACTCCAGTGCTCTTAGGCTCCTACTTTGAGCTCTTGGCTCCTACTTTGTCCGGTTATCTTAAATAAGCAAGCAGCTAATAGTCAAAAGGGTATTTATTACAAAGCACATCTTAATACAAAGCACATCAGTCTCAACAAGCACGCAGACAAACAATGGCAAAAGCAGTGGCAAAACAGCTAGCAAAGCAATAAGCGAATGGCTAGAAGCCCTGGCAAAATGGCTAAAAGCAAGTGGCTAAAAGCAACAATGACTAAAAGCAAGAACTCTCTCCAATACATACTCTTATATAGGATTTTTCCAACAAGCTAAGACACAAGCTCGGACTACCACTCCCTAACCTATTAGAATTCTAGTTTCTTAGCACACCAGGTTACATATAGAACTATGTATACAATCTATCTTGTTCTATCTAAGAAATGTAAGCAATATTCTTACTATAGCTCTATTATGTCTAAGTCCTGTCTACAACTGCAGGCCTGGAACCTCTATTGAAGATATCAGTATGTTTCAACCTTCACAAGAACTCAAGCTACTACTGTGGAATTCAGACCTTTTACTTACTAAAAGCATTAGAACTCACCCTAAAGTTACTAACTTACTTCTACTTAAAGTCTGCTTTATGTGTGAGTTGCTAAATATACTTCAATCCATCCAAAGGCTCTAATTCAATCCATGCACTCTGATTTCTCTCTGAAGAATTCAGAGAGACCCCTGACTCACTGACTCCAACAATTTTCCACACACAAACTTTAGAATCTTAGGTTCAAAATCAGCTTGGCTAGGATGCCTTGATTTACACTGAGGGCATAGACCTTGCCATCTCTCAGACAAACAATACTAATGTTTTTCACGAGTCCTACACTGTAACAGTAACCACACAGGGTGCCAACCTCTAAAAGCCCCAAAAGCCTCATAACACCTGCACAGCCAAACTATTCCTCTTCTTTTTTGAATGTCTAGACTCTCTTGTGCAGGCTGTTCCCAGTCCAAAGCTACCAACCTCCCTGCTGAAGTTCCATATATTACTTCCAGATAAACTTGATCATTTCCTCTTTATATCCAATAGTTCACTGGATTCACAAATTCCCAAGGATCCAGTCCAAACCACTGAGGGAGGGGGATACCTTCTATTCTTCTAGCCATGATTTAAAATATGCTCAAACCACCACACTATAACTCTGACAGTCCAGAAATACAACTCCCTTATATCGTGAATTCCCAAGGGTCAGGGACACACTACTGCAGGATGGAAATTCCTTTAATTTGCCTTGCCAAACTCACACCGTTCTTTCATCCTCTTTCAGCTGAGGGTAGTTCCCAGTCAAAAGCCAAATAAGAACTAGTTTGGCTTGAGTACACTCCTCCCAAAAATACCCCATCTATTCTACCATCCTCTCACCTTACAGTGGTCCCATTCTGTATTCAAAAACCCTCCTGGCTCAAGCTGAAACCATCTAGCAAGAGCCTGCCTACATGGCCGGGCTCCTTCAGCTTGGGCTCGAGCTTTAGCAGCTGCTCCTATCAGTAAACTACCACAGCACAGCCAACAATACAGCCCGAATAACAACACAGGAAACAGAGCAAAATTACCAGTTGCATTTATAACTTTTGTCACAAGGTGGCATCCTTACTCTAAAATAAACAATGACCAGCGCCAGCAGGGGACTGGTTAACCCAGAACACCGAGTGTTACAGGGAATACCGTCCCCTGTAAACAGGAACTCCCCACGCACAACTTGAATCCCAGAGTCAAAATCACTGTGGGGAAGGGTATCTATTTAGGGACAAAGTATTCACTTCTTGTCAACACAGCGCACAGCATGCAGCAATTTCAAATGGTTTTCCCAATCACTTTGCCCTTCTCCAGCGGTTTTGGTCGCCCAAAACCAAAAACGCCAATCCCAGCTCCCACTTGCCTCGTACTAAGTACATCTCACCAATCACAATCACGGTCACTCACAAAGTGAGGACACAGTCAAAATAACAATGATTAAAATAGCAGCAACAAAAATATCAGCAATAAACAAGGGTTTGTCCAGTTCAACCCCAGAATATCTAATGTGTCCCCTGACAGAACAAAGCCTTTCACTGGCCACTACACCCTCCTGATGCTTGCAAGCAAAACTGCACAGGCTTGTGCTGAGTGCAGAACGTCTTCAGTGACTTATCAGCAGCCTTTTAGCCACATGTATGTCTTACAGGCTGCCCCACATAATTTTAAACATATTGTTTTGTCTGCAGTCCAGCAACAGGTCTTGTCTGTCCCCATGATGAGCAGCTGGGGAGCGAAGGTCCCTCCAGGAAGGTCCCGGTGGCGCCAGAGAAATCCACAGCCAAAATCTTGCAGCCAAAGAGAGGAGTCCTGCCGTGGTCACCAAAATGATGCAGAAACAAAAACTCACTAACCAGTTAAAGTTAGAAAGTGGTATGTTTATTGTGATGCCAGGCACACCAGGAAGAAATCTCCCACAGGGATGTGCAAAGAACACAGGGCTCTTGCCTTCTTTTATCCACAGAAATCTTACATATTCATGTAATTCTATTACATATGCATTATACATATTACATATACATATGCATTACCTAATCCTGCCTAGCCCAGCTTTGCATTAAAATTAGCTCAAAGTCCTTTTACACTTGCACAGTTCCTTCCTCCAAATGGGTCAGTGGGTGTTTGAAATGGGTCAGTGGTCTCCTAATGATGAAGTCAGGAAGCCTTCCTCACTTTCAACTTTTCACTTTTCTCTTGTTGCTAGGTTCTTGGGCCCATTGGCCATAGTTCAAGCTCCCAACCTGGTTCTGGCTGGTTTCAGGGCCCAGGTGCAGTTATGGTTCTTCACTTTAACAATATCCCAACCACCCATCCTGACACAACAAAGCCATGCAAGTCATTTATTGTCTTAGCTCTACTGGTTCAGCTACTAATAATTAACTTTCTACATTGCTTCTACCCTGATCATTATATGTATAATTTCTATTCCATAGCTAAGATCTTACCCTTTGATTTTTGCTTCACAAAGATGATTCTGTGATAGAAACAAAAACAATCAAGGTGTTGTATCAGGATTCTGTGGCTAGAGTGTGCTTAAAACAGCTTGAAAAATGCCCTATTTGCAAAGTTTTCAGTGGTGGATGGAGAAAGGGAGGTCATGCTGCTTTTGATCTGGGGAATGCTGAAACCAGCCTGACTCATTTATACTCCTCCTGTCCTTTCTGGGATGAGGAGCCCCTCAGCCTTCCTGCTCCAGGCTGGACAAGCCCAGCTCCCTCAGCCTCTCCTCACAGCCAAAGGGCTCCAGCCCCACCTTGGAGGCCCTTCACTCACCCTGCTCCAACTGCCAGACATCTTTCCTGCCCTGGGGAGAACCCAAACGAGGCCCCAGTTACCTGGATAATCCATGTCCTTGATGTCCTGGTCACAAAGCCCTGGCCCCTTGTCCCCGTGTCAGGCTCTGGGGTTGATTTGTGGAACATCCTTGTGGCCCAGGTGGAATGGACCTAGGGAACCCAGGGGACAGGGGACCCTGCTGGGCATGAACAGCTTTGGACTTCTCTGAGGAAACTGTGAGGGGAGGCTGGGGCAGAGTGACCAGTCAGGGTCACCTCCTGCAGGTGGAACTGGAGGCACTGCAGGTCAGGGACAGCCACTCTGTGTCTGGAATGCTCAGCAGATGCTCAGCTCAGGCAGCTCCTGCAGCCCCAGGGCCAGCCCCACTGCCCAGCACAGCAGCAGAGAGTTGGCCCCGGGGCTCCTCAGGCAGCTGCTGCTGGCCCAGGGACAGGGCAGCCTCTTGCCAGGGCTCCTCTGCACCCCAGGGGCTCCTGCTCTGCTCCTGGCACATGCCAGCTGCCCACAGAGCCTGTGCCAGGGGAACATGTCTGTGCTGGCCTGAGCAGCCATTGCTGCAGCCCCTGCCCTGCTCCCAGAGCCCCAAGCTGGGGCTGCTGCTCTGCAGAGCACAGGGGCTGTGCTGCCCCAGCCCTGGGCTGCCTCTGCTGGGCTCTGCTGCTCAGCCTGGGACACAGAGGCAGCTG
>JAREIS010000695.1:0-113219 GCA_030060385.1 Muscicapa striata striata | reverse complement strand
AATTTCCACCTGGATCCCCCCAAAAAAATCCCTGGGACCCCAATATCCCCTGGACACCCCAAAATGCCCATGGGGATCCCCAAAATCTCACGGACCCCAAAATCCCCCTGGACACCCAAAATCCACCTGGATCCCCAAAAACATCCCCCAAAATCCCGGGACCCCAAAATCCCTGGGCCCAAAATCCACCCGGATCCCCCCAAAAAATCCCCGGAACCCCAAAAATCACCTGATCCCAAAAATCCACCCGATCCCCCCCAAATCGGGAACCCCAAATCCCCCTGGACACCCCAGAATTCCACCCGGATCCCCCAAAATCCGGGAACCCCAAAATCCCCCTGGACACCCCAAAATGCCCATGGGGATCCCCCAAAAAATCTCACGGACCCCCCAAAATCCCCCCTGGACACCCCAAAATCCACCTGGATCCCCCCAAAAAAATCCCCGGAATCCCAAAATCCCCCTGGACACCCCAAAATGCTCACAGGGATCCCCCAAAATAACCTCAAACCTCCCCAAAATCCCCCAAAACTCCCATGAGGACCCCCAAAAATCCCCCAAAATCCCCTGGACCCCCAAAATCCCCCAAATCACCCGGACCCCCGCCCCCCAAAATCTCGGAACCCCCAAATCACCCCAAAATCCCCGAAATCCCCTCGGACTCCCCAAAAATCCCCCGGACCCCAAATCACCCAAAAATCCCCCAAATCCCCCGGACCCCCAAATCCCCCAAATCGCCTCCCCAGGACCCCAGATCCCCCCAGATTCCCGCGGGGGCGGGGCCTGAGAGGGGCGGGGCCGGCTGGGTCTGCCCCGCCCCCTGCCCGGACCGAGACCGGGACCCGGGACCGGGAATGGGATTGGGGCGGGATCAGAACCGGGATTGGAACCGGGATGAGGGTCAGAACAGGAGCCAGGACTGGGTCGGGATCAGAACCGGGACTGGAACCGGGACCGGGATCAGAACCGGGATCGGAACCGGGACCAGGATCAGAACCGGGAGCAGGGTCAGAACCGGGACCGGGATTGGATCGGGATCAGAACCGGGATTGGAACCGGGACCGGGATTGGATCGGGATCAGAACTGGGATTGGAACCGGGACTGGGATTGGATCGGGATCAGAACTGGGACTGGAACCGGGACCAGGGTCAGAACCGGGATCGGGACTGGATCGGGATCAGAACCGGGATGGAAACCGAGGATCGGATCGAGATGGAACACCGGATCAGAACCGAGGACTGGAACCGGGACTAGGGGTGGTCAGAACCGGGATGGATCGACGAACCGGTGAACTGGGATCAGAACCGGGAATGGGACTGGAACCAGAATCAGAACCGGGACTGGGATTGGAACCGGGAATGGGACCAGGATTGGAACCAAGACCAGGACTGGGACCAGAATCCGGACCGGGACCAGGATTAGGATTGGAACTGGGACTGGGATTGGAACTGGGACTGGGATTGGAACTGGGACTGGGATTGGGACTGGGACTGGGATTGGGACCGGGATCAGAACCGGGACTGGAACCAAGACTGGGACGGGGATTGGAACCAAGACTGGGACCAGGACTGGGATCAGAACTGGGACCGGGACCGGAACTGGATCAGAGCTGGGATTTGAACAGGGATTGAGATCAGAACCGGGACCAGAACTGGGATTAGGATTGGGACTGGGATTGGAACGAGGACTGGGATGAGGCCAGGACCAGAACCAGGAATGGGACCGGGATCAGAACCAGGATCGGGATCAGAACCAGGATTGGACTGGGATGGGGCTGGGATTGGGATCAGAACCAGCACTGGGACTAGGATCAGGATCAGAACTGGGATTGGGACCAGGATCGGGATCAGAACCAGGACTAGAACCGGGATTGGAACCAGAACCAGGACTGGAACTGGGAATAGGACCGGGACCAGGATCAGAACCAGAACTGGGATAGGACCAGGACCAGAACTGGGAATGGGACCGGGACCAGGATCAGAACCAGAACTGGGATAGGACCAGGACCAGAACTGGGAATGGGACTGGGATTGGATCAGAACCAGGCTTGGAACCAAGAGCAGGATCGGAACCAGGACTGGGATGGGACTGGGATCAGAACCGAACTGGGATCAGAGCTAGGATTGGGATTCGGACTGGGACCGGAAGCGGGATTGGGACTGGGACCAGAATCAGAACCAGAATTGGGATTGGAACCGAGATCAGAACCAGGATTGGGACCGGGACCAGGATCAGACTGGGACCAGTATCGGGACTGGGATTGGGACCGTGATCAGAACCGGGACCGGAACCGGGACCAGGATCAGACTGGGACCAGTATCGGGACTGGGATTGGAACCATGATCAGAACCGGGACGGGATCAGAACTGGCATTGGGACTGGGACCAGGACTGGGATCGGGATCAGAACCGGGACCAGGACGGGGGCCAGGACCGGGACTGGGACCGGAATTGGGATCGGAACCGAGACCGGGACCAGGATGGGGCTGGTGCCGGGATCAGAACTGGGACAGGATTGGGAACAGAACCGGGATTGGGATCGGGATCAGAACCGGGATTGGATCAGAACCGGGATTGGATCAGGATCGGGATCAGAACCTGGACTGGGATCGGGATCAGAACCAGGATTGGATCAGGATCGGGATCAGAATCTGGATTGGGATCAGAACCGGGATTGGATCAGAACCGGGATTGGATCAGGATCGGGACTGGATCAGGATCGGGATCAGAACCGGGATTGGGATCGGGATCAGAACCGGGATTGGATCAGGATCGGGATCAGAACCAGGACTAGAACTGGGATTGGATCAGGATCCGGATCAGAACCTGGACTGGGACTGGGATCAGAACTGGCACTGGGACCAGGATCGGGATCAGAACCAGGACTAGAACCGGGATTGGAACCAGAACCAGGATTGGAACCGGGAATGGGACGAGGACCAGGACCAGAACCGGGACCAGGACCAGGGTGGAACCAGGGCTGGGATAGGACCAGGACCAGAACTGGGATTGGGACCAGGATCAGAACCAGGATTGGAATCAAGACCAGGATCGGAATATGGACTGGGATGGGACTGGGATCAGAACCGGGATCGGGAGCGGGATTGGGATCAGAACCAGGATTGGGATCAGGACCGGGATTGGGATCAGAACCAGGACAGGGATCAGGACCGGGATTGGGATCAGAACAGGGACTGGAAGTGGGATCAGGACTGGGACCAGAATCAGAACCAGAATTGGGATTGGAACCGAGATCAGAACTGGGATTGGGACCGAGACTGGGACCTGGGACTGGGATCAGAACCGGGACTGGGACTGGGATCAGAATCAGGACCAGGATTGGGCTGGGATCAGAATCAGGACTGGGATCAGAACCAGGACTGGGATTGGGACTGGGATCAGAACTGGGACTGGGACTGGGACAGGGACAGGGATCAGAACCAGGACTGGGACTGGGACTGGGATCAGAACTGGGACCGGGACTGGGACAGGGATCAGAACCAGGACCAGGATTGGGTTGGGATCAGAACCAGGACTGGGACCGGGACCGGGACCGGGTCTCGGCCTCATCCTGGCCGGTACCAGGGGTCCCCCAAGGTAAGGCCCCCCCCACAACGGTACCGGAACCTCCAACCCTGCCGGTACCGGAACCTCCAACCCTGCCAGGTCCATCCCGGCCGGTACCGGGACCTCATCCCAGCCGGTACCGGGACCTCCAACCCCACCAGGTCCATCCCCGCCGGTACCGGAACCTCCAACCCTGCCGGTACCGGAACCTCCAACCCCGCCAGGTCCATCCCGGCCGGTACCGGGACCTCATCCCAGCCGGTACCGGAACCTCCAACCCCGCCAGGTCCATCCCTGCCGGTACCGGAACCTCCAACCCTGCCAGGTCCATCCCAGCTGGTACCGGAACCTCCAACCCCACCAGGTCCATCCCCGTCAGTACCGGGACCCCCATCCCTGCCGGTACCGGAACCTCCAACCCTGCCAGGTCCATCCCGGCCGGTACTGGAACCCCCATCCCTGCCGGTACCGGAACCTCCAACCCTGCCAGGTCCATCCCAGCCAGTACCGGGACCTCATCCCTGCCGGTACCGGGACCCTCAACCCCGGGGCCCCATCCCTGCCGGTACCGGGACTCTCATCCCCATTAGTACTGGGTCCCCTCACCCGCTGGTACCGAAGGTACTCCTCCGGGTCCTGGGACCGTCATTCCAGCAACCGGGTCCCCATCCCCACCAGGTCCCTCCCCGCCGGTACCGGGAGCTCAAACCCCGCCAGTACCGGAACCTCCAACCCCGCCAGGTCCCTCCCCGCCGGTACCGGGGGCTCGGCTGCCGGTGGGTTCCTCCCCAGCAGAGCCACGGCTCCGGTTCTGCCGGAACCGCTGCCTCCATCCCCGCCCGAACCGGGGCCTCATCCCCACTGGTACCGGCACCTCCATCCCCGCCGGTACCGGCACCGGAGCCTCCAACCCCACCGGGTCCCTCCCTGCTGGTACCGGCACCTCCATCCCCGCCGGTACCGGAGCCTCCAACGCCACCGGTACCGGCACCGGAGCCTCCATCCCCACTGGGTCCCTCCCTGCCGGTACCGGCACCTCCATCCCCGCCGGTACCGGGTCCCCACCCTCAGCGGGTCCCTCCCCTCCGGTACCGGCACCTCCATCCCTGATGGTGACGGGTCCCAATCCCCGCCGGTACCGAGTCCCAGCTTCCCGGTCGGTCCCTCCCTGTCGGTACCGGCACCTCCATCCCCGTTAACACCGGCACCTCCATCCCCGTTAGCACCGGCACCTCCATCCCCGCCGGTACCGGGACCCCATCCCCCATCCCCGCCGGTACCGGGAGCCCCATCCCCGTTAACACCGGCACCCCCATCCCCGTTAACACCGGCACCCCCATCCCCGCCGGTACCGCGGGTCGCGCCCCGCCGGTGCCGGTACCGGTACCGGTGCCGGTACCGGAGCTGCCTCCCCCGGCCGTGCCGTTCCCGGGGGTCTCCGTGCCCCCCCCCGCCCGTGCCGGTGCCGGTGCCGGTGCCCGGTTCCGGTGCCGGTTCCGGTGCCCCGAGCCCCCCACTCACCATTTGAGGGGTTTGTGCAGAGCCGTGGCCATTTTGCGCCGCCGGGGCCGCTCCGCGCTCGGGGAGGGGGCGGCGGGGTTCGGCCCCCCCCTCCCCCGCTCCCCTCCCCCGCTCCCCAACCCCCCCCCACCCGGGGGTCGCTCCCGAACCCCGCGGGACCCCCGCGACCCCCGCCCGCCCCTCCCCGCTCCCGGTGCCCCCCGGGCCCCGCCGGTACCGGGGAGGGGAGGGGAGGGGGGGGAAAATGGGGGAGAGGGGGCGGGACTACAACTCCCGGCATGCACCGCGCGGCGCTGATTGGCCGGCGGGGCTGTCAATCATTTACGGGGGCGGGGCTAAAGGGCGGGGCCTCCTCCTGTCATTGCTATGGGGGGTGGGGGGGTCCCCCAAAATTCCCCAAAATTCCCCAAAATTCCCCAAATTCCCCAAAATCCCCAAAACCAGCCCAGGGGACATCGACGAGCGGCCCCTCGAGAGCCCAAAATTCCTCCGAAACCCCCCAAAATCCTCCCCTGAACCCCAAAATCCCCCCTGAACCCCAAAATCCCCCCCTGAACCCCAAAATTCCCCCCTGAACCCCAAAATCTCCCAAAATTCCCCCCTGAACCCCAAAATTACCCCCTGACCCCCAAAATCTCCCAATAGATCCCCCCAAAATCCCAAAATCTCCCCCAAAATCCCCCCTGAACCCCAAAATCTCCCCCAAAATCCCCCCGAACCCCACAATCCCCCAAAATCCCAAAATCTCCCCAAAATCCCCCGAACCCCAAAATCTCCCCAAAATCACCCCCTGAACCCCAAAATCTCCCAATAGACCCCCCAATCCAGGCACCAAAATTCCCAAAATTCCTCCCAGACCCCCCCAGAACCCCAAAATCCCCTCAGGGACCCTTCAGACCCCCAAAATTCCCCCAAAATTCCCCCAAAATTCCCCTCATGGACCCCCAAAAACCCAAAATTCCCTCCCAGACCCCCCAAAATTCCCCGAAAAATTCCACCCCAGACCTCCCAAAATTCTCTGAGAGACCCCCCAAAATTTCCCCCGAAATTCCCCTCATGGACCCCCCAGAACCCCCAAAATTCTCCCCAAAATTCCCCTCTTGGCCCCTCCCCCCAGAACCCCAAAATTCTCTCAGAGACCCCCCCAGACCCCCAAAAATCTCCCCAAAATCCCCAAATCTGCTCAAAACCTCCCAAAATTCTCAAATTCCCCCAAAATCTGATCTAAATCCCCCAAATCCCCCAAAATTCCCCAAAAATCTCCCCAAAACCCCCCAAAATCCCCCAAAATCTCCCCAAAATCCCCCAAATCTGCTCAAAACCTCCCAAAATCCCAAAATTCCCCCCAAATCGGATCTAAATCCCCCCAAAATCCTCCAAAATTGACCAAAATTCCCCCCAAATTCCCCAAAAATCTCCCCAAAACCCCCCAAAATTCCCCCCAAAATCCCCCAAAAATCTCCCCAAAATCCCCCAAATCTGCTCAAAATCCCCCCAAATTCCCCAATTCTTCCCCGAATTCCTAAAATTCCCCAAATTCCCCCAAAATTCCCCAAATTCCGCCTCCCCTCCCCGGCGGTGGCGGCCCCTTTAAGGGGGGGAGGGGCGCGGTTTCCATGGCAACGACGGGGCTGGGATGGGGGAGGGGAAGGGCCCCGCCCGGCCCGGGAAAAAACGGGAAAAAATCGGGAATTTGGGAAAAAACGGGAATTCGGGGGGAAAAACGGGAATTTGGGGGAAAAAAAATCGGGAATTTAGGAAAAAAAATCGGGAATTTGGGGGAAAAATCGGGAATTCGGGGGGAAAATCGGGAATTTGGGGGAAAAAATCGGGAATTTGGGAAAAAAACCGGGAATTTGGGGGGAAAAAATCGGGAATTTCGGGGGAAAAATCGGGAATTCGGGGGAAAAAAATCGGGGATTTGGGGGAAAATCGGGAATTTCGGGGGGAAAAATCGGGAATTTCGGGGGAAAAAATCGGGAATTTGGGGGAAAAAAAAGAGGGGAATTTGGCGGGAAAAAAATCGGGATTTTTGGGGAAAAATGGGGGAAAATCAGGAATCTGGGGAAAAAACCGGGGAATGGGAATTTGGAAAAATGGGGAAAAAACATGAATTTGGAAAAAAAATGGGGGGGAAATGGGATTTTGGGAAAAAATGGGATTTTGGGAAAATGAGGTGCTCTGGGTATTCTGGGATGGCTCTGGGGTTTTTGGGGTGCTCTCTCTGTTTTTGGGGTCCCAGCACCCCTCGTCCACCTCCTGGAACAGCCCCCAGCCCCAAACCCAAACCCAAATCAAATTTTGGGGTGAAATCTCCTTTATTGGGGCGGAGCCTCCACACCCGAACCCGGTTCCGTTTTTGGGGCGCTCCCCGGTATTTTTGGGGTGCTCTGGGTATTCTGGGATGGCTCTGGGGTTTTTGGGGTGCCCTCTCTGTTTTTGGGGTCCCAGCCCCCCTCATGGACCTCCTGGAAGAGCCCCCAGACCCAAACCCAAACCCAAACCGAATTTTGGGGTGAAATCTCCTTTATTGGGGCGGTGCCTCCACACCCGAACCCGGTTCCGTTTTTGGGGTGCTCTGGGTATTCTGGGATGGCTCTGGGGTTTTTGGGGTGCCCTCTGTGTTTTTGGGGTCCCAGCACCCCTTGTCCACCTCCTGGAAGAGCCCCCAGACCCAAACCCAGCTCGATTTTGGGGTGAAATCTCCTTTATTGGGGACCCGAACCCGGTTCCGTTTTTGGGGCGCTCCCCGGTATTTTTGGGGTGCCCTCTCTGTTTTTGGGGTGCTCTGGGGTGCCCTCTCTGTTTCTGGGGGCCCAGCCCCCCTCATCCACCTCCTGGAACAGCCCCCAGACCCAAACCCAAACCCAAATCAAATTTTGGGGTGAAATCTCCTTTATTGGGGCGGGGCCTCCACACCCGAACCCGGTTCCGTTTTTGGGGCGCTCCCCGGAATTTTTGGGGTGCTCTCTCTGTTTTTGGGGTGCTCTGGGGTGCCCTCTCTGTTTTTGGGGTCCCAGCACCCCTCACAGACCTCCTGGAAGAGCCCCCAGCCCCAAACCCAAACCCAAACCGAATTTTGGGGTGAAATCTCCTTTATTGGGGCGGTGCCTCCACACCCGAACCCGGTTCCGTTTTTGGGGTGCTCTGGGTATTCTGGGATGGCTCTGGGGTTTTTGGGGTGCTCTCTCTGTTTTTGGGGTCCCAGTAGGCCTCGTACACCTCCTGGAAGAGCCCCCAGACCCAAACCCAAACCCAAATTTTGTGGTTCAATTTCCTTTATTGGGAACCTAAACCCGGTTCCGTTTTTGGGGCGCTCCCCGGTATTTTTGGGGTGCCCTCTCTGTCTTTGGGGTGCTCTGGGGTGCCCTCTGTGTTTTTGGGGTCCCAGCACCCCTCACAGACCTCCTGGAAGAGCCCCCAGACCCAAACCCAGCCCCAAACCCAAACCCAGCTCGATTTTGGGGTGAAATCTCCTTTATTGGGAACCCGAACCCGGTTCCGTTTTTGGGGCGCTCCCCGGTATTTTTGGGGTGCTCTGGGTATTCTGGGATGGCTCTGGGCTTTTTGGGGTGCCCTCTGTGTTTTTGGGGTCCCAGCACCCCTCACAGACCTCCTGGAAGAGCCCCCAGACCCAAACCCAAACCAAATTTTGGGGTGAAATCTCCTTTATTGGGAACCTAAACCCGGTTCCGTTCTTGGGGTGCTCCCCGGTATTTTTGGGGTGCCCTCTCTGTTTTTGGGGTGCTCTGGGGTGCTCTCTCTGTTTTTGGGGTCCCAGTAGGCCTCGTACACCTGCTGGAAGAGCCCCCAGACCCAAACCCAAACCCAAACCGAATTTTGGGGTGAAATCTCCTTTATTGGGGACCCGAACCCGGTTCCGTTTTTGGGGCGCTCCCCGGTATTTTTGGGGTGCTCTCTCTGTCTTTGGGGTGCTCTGGGGTGCCCTCTGTGTTTTTGGGGTCCCAGCACCCCTCATAGACCTCCTGGAAGAGCCCCCAGACCCAAACCCAGACCCAAACCCAAACCCAGCTCGATTTTGGGGTGAAATCTCCTTTATTGGGGCGCTGCCTCCACACCCGAACCCGGTTCCGTTTTTGGGGCGCTCCCCGGTATTTTTGGGGTGCTCTCTCTGTCTTTGGGGTGCTCTGGGGTGCTCTCTGCGTTTTTGGGGTCCCAGCACCCCTCGTCCACCTCCTGGAAGAGCCCCCAGACCCAAACCCAAACCCAAATTTTGTGGTTCAATTTCCTTTATTGGGAACCTAAACCCGGTTCCGTTTTTGGGGCGCTCCCCGGTATTTTTGGGGTGCTCTCTCTGTTTCTGGGGTGCTCTGGGGTGCCCTCTGTGTTTTTGGGGTCCCAGCACCCCTCATGGACCTCCTGGAAGAGCCCCCAGACCCAAACCCAAACCCAAACCAAATTTTGGGGTGAAATCTCCTTTATTGGGGAGGTGCCTCCACACCTGAACCCAGTTCCGTTTTTGGGCGCTCCCGGTATTTTGGGGTGCTCTCTCTGTCTTTGGGGTGCTCTGGGGTGCCCTCTGTGTTTTTGGGGTCCCAGCCCCCTCATGGACCTCCTGGAAGAGCCCCAGCCCCAAACCCAAACCCAAACCAAATTTTGGGGTGAAATCTCCTTTATTGGGGCGGGGCCTCCACACCCGAACCCGGTTCCGTTTTTGGGGTGCTCTGGGTATTCTGGGATGGCTCTGGGGTTTTGGGGTGCCCTCTCTGTTTTTGGGGTCCCAGCATCCCTCACAGACCTCCTGGAACAGCCCCCAAACCCAAACCCAAATCAAATTTTGGGGTGAAATCTCCTTTATTGGGGCGGGGCCTCCACACCCGAACCCGGTTCCGTTTTTGGGGCGCTCCCCGGTATTTTTGGGGTGCCCTCTCTGTTTTTGGGGTGCTCTGGGGTGCCCTCTCTGTTTTTGGGGTCCCAGTAGGCCTCGTAGACCTGCTGGAAGATCTCCCTGCAGCGCACGCGCCCCCCCAGGTGGGCGCAGGCCAGGAAGAGCCCCCCCAGTTTCCGGTGCAGGGCGTAGCTGGGCTCGGGGGGGGGCCCCAGGCGCCCCCGCAGCATTTGGGGGAGCAGCCCCCCCACCCCCCTGGCCGTGCCCTGCGCCCCGAAATCGAAGGGCTGCGACCCCCAGAAGGGCTCCCCCAGCAGCAGCACGGCCCGGACGTGCAGAGAGCGCAGGGCCTGCGGGGAGGGAGGATTTGGGGGTGAAATGGGGGGGGGAGACCCCCAAAATTGGGGTGTGGGAGCCTGAAATTGGGGGGTGGGAATTGGGGGAAGGAGGAATTGGGGGGGGGAACCAAAATTGGGGGGGCAGGGATTGGAGGGGGAAGGAATTAAGGGGGACCCAAAATTGAAGGGGACCGGAAACTGGGGAAAAGGAATTTTGGGAAGCCTGAAATTGGGGTGTGGGAAGCTGAAATTGGGGGGTAAAAACTGGGGGAAGGAGGAATTGGGGGGGGGGAACCAAAATTGGAGGGAACCGAAATTGGGGGGGGGAAGGAATTGGTGGGACAGGAATTGGAAGGGACCGGAAATTGGGGGAAAGGAATTTTGGGAACCCTGAAACTGGGGTGAGAGACCCCAAAATTGGGGTTTGGGACCCTGAAATTGGGGGTGGGGAATTGGGGGAAGGAGGAATTGGGGGAACCAAAATTGGGGGCAGGGATTGAAGGGGAAGGAATTGGGGGAACCAAAATTGAGGGGGACCGGAAACTGGGGGAAAGGAATTTTGGGAACCCTGAAATTGGGGTGAGAGACCCCGAAATTGGGGTGTGGGAGCCTGAAATTGGGGGTGGGAATTGGGGGAAGGAGGAATTGGGGGGAACCAAAATTGGGGGGAACCGAAATTGGGGGAAGGAATTGGTGGGACAGGAATTGGAAGGGACCGGAAACTGGGGGAAAGGAATTTTGGGAACCCTGAAATTGGGGTGTGAGACCCCGAAATTGGGGTGTGGGACCCTGAAATTGGGGGGTGGGAATTGGGGGAAGGAGGAATTAGGGGGGGAACCAAAATTGAGGGGGCAGGGATTGGAGGGGGAAGGAATTGGGGGGAACCTGAAATTGGGAGGATTGGAAATTGGGGAAAAGGAATTTTGGGAACCCTGAAATTGGGGTGTGAGACCCCGAAATTGGGGTGTGGGACCCTGAAATTGGGGGTAAAAACTGGGGGGGGACCCAAAACTGAGGGGGCAGGAATTGGAGGGGGAAGGAATTGAGGGGGACCCAAAATTGAGGGGGACCGGAAATTGGGGGAAATTGGGGTGAGAGACCCCAAAATTGGGGTGTGGGAGCCTGAAATTGGGAGAGCAGGAATTGGGGGGACCCGAAATTGGGGGGAACCCGAAATTGGGGTTTGGGACCCTGAAATTGAGGGGTAGAAATTAGGGGAAGCAGGAATTGAGGGGGACCCAAAATTGGGGGACCAGAATAGGAGGGGGAAGGAATTGGGGGACCCGAAATTGGGGGCAGGAATTGGGGGGGAACCCCTAAAGTGGGGATCAGGAATTGGGGTGAAAGGAAGAAATTGGGGGGAGGGGAAACCCCAAAATTGGGGTGAGGGAGGAGCTGAAAAATTGGGGAACCCCAAAATTTGGGTTGAAAGGGGACCCTGAAAACAGGAAAAGCCCAAAATTTGGGGTGGAAAAGGGAAATTTGGGGATTTGGGACCCCAAAATTTGGGGTGGAAAAAGGAAATTTGGGGTTTGGGACCCCAAAATTTGGGGTGCAAAAGGGAATTTTGGGGTTCCCTCACCGGGGACTCGAAGCCCGTCAGGAATTTCAGCTCCAGGGATTTCTCCAGGATTTTCTCCTCGTCCCTCTCAGCTGCTGCTTTGATCACCTGGGACGGCCCCAAAATCCTCAGTTCTCACCCCAAAAAAAATTCCCAAAATTCCCAAAATTCCCAAAATTCCACCCGGCCCAAAATCCTGGAAATCCCGGAAAAAATCCACCCAGGAATGCCCCAAAAATGGCAAAAATCGTCCCAAAATTCCCAAAAATTTCCCAAATCCCCAAAAATTCCCCCAAAATTCCCCAAAATTCCCCCAAAATTCCCCAAAAATTCCCCAAAATTCCCAAATTCCCCAAAATTCCCCCAAAATTCCCCAAAAATTCCCCAAAATTCACCCAAAATTCCGCAAAATTCCCCAAAATCCCCAAAATTCCGCAAAAATTTCCCCAAGTTCCCCCAAAATTTCCAAAATTCCCCAAAAATTCCCCAAAATTCCGCAAAAATTCCCCCAAATTCCCCCAAAATTCCCAGAATTCCCCTAAAAATTTCCCCAAAATTCTCCCAAAATTCTCCCAAAATTCCCCAAATTCCCCCAAAATTCTGCAAAAATTCCCCAAAATTCCCAAAATTCTCAAAAATTCCCAAAATTCATAAAATTCCCCCAAATTCCCCCAAAATTCCCAGAATTCCCCTAAAAATTTCCCCAAAATTCTCCCAAAATTCCCCCAAAATTCCCAAAATTCCCAAAATTCCCAGAATTCCCAGAATTCCCAGAATTCCCAGAATTCTCACCTCGATGTAGAGGTCGGTGAATTCCCTCTCGAATTCTCGGCACGCCCCGAAATCCAACAGGGTCACCTGGGGGAGGGGAAATCCCCAAATTCCCAAAATTCCCAAAATTCCCCAAATTCCCAAAATTCCCAAAATCCCCAAAAAAATCTCCAAAAATCCCCCCAAAAAAATCCACAAAAATCGGCCAAAAAATCCCCCCCAAATCCCTAAAAAAATCCCCCCAAAAATCCCCCCAGAATTTTTGGGAAATTTTTGGGATATTTTGGGATATTTCTGGGACATTTCTGGGATATTTTTGGGATATTTTTGGGTTATTTTTGGGATATTTTGGGATATTTTGGGATATTTTTGGGATATTTTTGGGATATTTTTGGGACATTTTTGGGATATTTTTGGAATATTTCTGGGATATTTTAGGGATATTTTTGGGATATTTTGGGGATATTTTTAGGATATTTTTGGGACATTTTTGGGATATTCTGGGATATTTTTGGGGTGGTTTTTGGGTTATTTCTGGGATATTTTGGGATATTTTTGGGATATTTTGGGATATTTTTGGGATATTTTTGGGATATTTTTGGGATATTTTTGGGATATTTTTGGGATATTTTTAGGATATTTCTTGGATATTTTTGGGATATTTCGGGGCTTTTTTTGGGATATTTTTGGGATATTTCTGGGATTTGTTTTGGATATTTTTGGGATTTTTTTGGGATATTTTAGGGATATTTCTGGGACATTTTAGGGACATTCCTGGGATATTTTTGGGATGATTTTGGGCAGTTTTTGGTATGATTTTGGGCAGTTTTTGGGGTGATTTTGGGATGGATTTGGGCAGGTTTTGGGGTGATTTTGGGCAGTTTTTGGGGTGATTTTGGGATGATTTTGGGCAGTTTTTGGGGTGATTTTGGGCAGTTTTTGGGGGGATTTTGGGCAGTTTTTGGGATGATTTTGGGCAGTTTTTGGGATGGATTTGGGCAGTTTTTGGGGTGATTTTGGGCAGTTTTTGGGGGGATTTTGGGCAGTTTTTGGGATGATTTTGGGCAGTTTTTGGGATGGATTTGGGCAGTTTTTGGGATGATTTTGGGCAGGTTTTGGGATGATTTTTGGATGATTTTGGGATGATTTTGGGCAATTTTTGGGATGATTTTGGGCAGTTTTTGGGCTGATTTTGGGCAGTTTTTGGGGTGATTTTGGGCAGTTTTTGGGGGGTTTTTGGGCAGTTTTTGGGGGGATTTGGGCCCTCACCGTGTGGCTCTCGGGCTCGTACAGGAAGTTGGCCCAGTTGGGATCCGTCTGCATGAACCTGAACTGGAAAAGCTCCAGGAGGCAGAGCCGGAGCAGCTCCGAGCAGATCTGGGGGGGGGAGGGGCAATTTGGGGGGGCTGGGACCCCCAAAAACACCCAGAGCACCAAAAAAAACCCAAAGCAAAAATCCACACCTGAAACCTCAAAAATTCACACCTGAAACCTCAAAAATCCACACCTGGAACCCCAAAAATTCACACCTGGAACCTCAAAAATTCACACCTGAAACCCCAAAATCCAGCCCTAAAACCCCCAAAATTCCATCCCTGAAACCCCAACAATTCACACCTGGAACCCCAAAAATCCACACCTGGAACCCCAAAAATTCCACACCTGGAACCCCAAAAATTCCATCCCTGAAACCCCAAAAATTCACCCCAAAATCCCAGAAATTCCAGCCCTGAAACCCCAAAAATCCACACCTGGAACCCCAAAAATTCACACCTGGAACCCCAAAAATCCACACCTGGAAACTCAAAAATCCACCCCCAAAATCCCAAAATTCCACACCTGAAACCTCAAAAATCCACACCTGAAATCCCAAATTTCATCCCCAAAATCCAGCCCTAAAACCCCAAAATTCCATCCCTGACACCCCAAAAATCCACACCTGAAACCCCCAAATTCACCCCTAAAACCCCAAAAATTCCACACCTGGAACCCCAAAAATCCACACCTGAAACCCCAAAAATTCACACCTGGAACCTCAAAAATCCACACCTGAAACCCCAAAAATTCCACACCTGAAACCCCAAAATTCCATCCCTGGATCACCAAAAATCCACACCTGGAACCCCAAAAATTCACACCTGAAACCTCAAAAATCCACCCCCAAAATCCCAAAAATCCACACCTGGAACCCCAAAAATCCACACCTGGAACCCCAAAAATTCCACACCTGAAACCCCAAAAATTCCAGCCCTGAAACCCCAAAAATCCACACCTGAAACCCCAAAAATTCCAGCCCTGAAACCCCCAATTTTGGGTTGTCCCCCCCCAATTTTGGGGTGTCCCTTCCCCCCAGTTTTGGGGTCCCCACCCAATTTTGCCTCCCCCCAACATTTTGGGCTGCCCCCTCCCCCTCCCCCACCATATTTCAGGCTCTGCCCCCCAATTTTGGGATCCTCCCCCCCCCGATTTTTGGGGATATTTTTGGGGTGTCCCCCCCGATTTTGGGGATATTTTGGGGTCCCCCCCGATTTTGGGGATATTTTGGGGTCCCCCCCGATTTTGGGGATATTTTGGGGATATTTTGGGGATATTTTGGGGTCCCCCCCCCCGATATTTTGGGGATATTTTGGGGATATTTTGGGGATATTTTGGGGTCCCCCCCCCCGATATTTTGGGGATATTTTGGGGATATTTTGGTGTCCCCCCCCCGATTTTTGGGGATATTTTGGTGTCCCCCGATATTTTGGGGATATTTTGGTGTCCCCCGATATTTTGGGGATATTTTGGGGATATTTTGGGGATATTTTGGGGTCCCCCCCCCCCGATATTTTGGGGATATTTTGGGGTGTCCCCCCCCGATATTTTGGGGATATTTTGGGGTGTCCCCCCCGATTTTGGGGATATTTTGGGGTGTCCCCCTCCGATTTTGGGGATATTTTGGGGATATTTTGGGGATATTTTGGGGTGTCCCCCCCCGATATTTTGGGGATATTTTGGGGTGCCCCCCCCCCTCGATTTTGGGGATATTTTGGGGTGTCCCCCCCCCCCGATATTTTGGGGATATTTTGGGGATATTTTGGGGTGTCCCCCGATTTTGGGGATATTTTGGGGATATTTTGGGGATATTTTGGGGATATTTTGGGGATATTTTGGGGTGCCCCCCCCCGATATTTTGGGGATATTTTCGGGATATTTTGGGGATATTTTGGGGTGTCCCCCCCCGATATTTTGGGGATATTTTGGGGTCCCCCGATATTTTGGGGATATTTTGGGGATATTTTGGGGATATTTTGGTGTCCCCCGATATTTTGGGGATATTTTGGGGATATTTTGGGGGTATTTTGGGGATATTTTGGTGTCCCCCCCCCCCGATATTTTGGGGATAATTTGGGGATATTTTGGGGGTATTTTGGGGATATTTTGGGGATATTTTGGGGATATTTTGGGATATTTTGGGGATATTTTGGGGATATTTTGGGGATATTTTGGGGGTATTTTGGGGATATTTTGGGGATATTTTGGGGATATTTTGGGGATATTTTGGGGGTATTTTGGGGTCCCCCCCCACCTGGTCGCGCCGCTCCGGCCGCAGCTCCCGGCACCGCTCCAGGGCCCCGCCCCGCCCCCACTCGGTGCAGAGCACGCGGCGCGCGCTGAGCTGGGGCAGCACGCGGGGCACCCGGAAAAAGGGGTCACCCCCCAACAGCGACCTGCGAACCCCAAAAATCACAAATTGTAAAAATATCCCCCAAAATTGGACCCCAAAAACACAAAAAACCCCAAAAAAATCCGCCCGGGAATGACCCGAAAATGGCAAAAAAATGGCAAAATTTACCCAAAAATGGCAAAAATTCACCCAAAAATGACCCCAAAAACAGCACCCGGAAAAAGGGGTCACCCCCCAACAGGGACCTGCGAACCCCAAAAATCACAAATTGTAAAAAAATTGTACCCCAAAACCACAAAAAACCCCAAAAAAATCCGCCCGGGAATGACCCAAAAACCCCAAAAATGGGAAAAATTCACCCCAAAAATGGAAAAAATGGTAAAAAAAAACCAACCCCGAAATCCCAAATTCCTCCCCAAAATCCACCCCTGAACCCCCAAAATTGCTCAAAACCACCAAAATCCCCCCAAAACCTCCCCAAAAACCCCCCAAAAATCCATCCCTGGTACCCCAAATTTCCCCCAATTTTCATTTCCCAAATTCCAAAAATCCCCCCCTGAACCCCAAAACCGCCTCAAAATCGCCCCAAAAATCCCCCAAAAATCCCCAAAATTCCCCAAATTCCCCGAAAATTCCACAAAATCCCCAAAATCTCCCAGAAACTTCTAAAATCCTCCCGAAAAACTTCCCCAAAAATGCCCCAAAACCTCCCCCAAAGACCCCAAAACCGCCTCAAAATCGCCCCAAAAATCCCCAAAATTCCCCCAAAAATCCCAAAATTGCCCCAACCCCTAAAATACCCCCTAAAAACAGCCTAAAAATCCCCCCAAAATCCCCAAAGAACCCCCAAAAAACCCTAAAACCGCCCCAAAATCCCCAAAATCCCCCAAAATTCCCCCAAAACCCCCTAAAAAAAGCCCAAAACTCCCCCAAAACTCCTAAAAAATCCCCCAAAAATCCCCCAAAACTCCTAAAAAATCCCCCAAATCTCCCCCAAAATGGCCCCAAAAATCCTCAAAACCGCCCCAAAAATCATCCCCAAAATCCCCAAAACCCCCCAAAAAATCCCAAAACTCCCCAAATCCCCCAAAACTTCCAAAAAACATCCCCAAAATGCCCCAAAACCTCCCCAAAAACCCCAAAACCGCCTCAAAATCGCCCCAAAAATCACCAAAATTTCCCAAAAATCCCCAAGAATCGCCCCAAAATTCCCCAAAATTCCCCCAAACCCCCTAAAATACCCTCTAAAAACAGCCTAAAAATCCCCAAAAATTCCCCAAATTCCCCAAAACCCCCTAAAACCACCCCAAAATCCCCAAAATCCCCAAAAACCCCCAAAAAACCCCAAAACCGCCCCAATAATCGCCCCAAAATTCCAGAAAATTCCCAAAATTCCCCAAAATTCCCAAAATTCCCCAAAATTCCCCAAATTCCAAACCCCTAAAAACACCCCCAAAACCAGCCCCAAAATTCCCAAAATTCCCAAACCGCCCAAGAATCGCCCCAAAATCCCCCAAAAAACCCTAAAACCGTCCCAATAATCGCCCCAAAATTCCCAAAATTCCCCAAAAATTCCAAAATTCCCCAAAAATTCCCCAAAATTCCCCAAAACCCCCTAAAACACCCCCTAAAACCAGCCCAAAACCCCCCAAAACCCCAAAACCGCCCCAAGAATCGCCCCAAAAATCCCCAAAACCCCAAACCGCCCCAATAATCACCCCAAAATTCCAGAAAATTCCAAAATTCCCAAAATTCCCAAAATTCCCAAAATTCCCAAACCCCTAAAACACCCCCTAAAACCAGCCCAAAACCCCCCCAAAACCCCAAAACCGCCCCAAGAATCGCCCCCCAAAATCCCAAAACCCCAAAACCGCCCCAAGAATCGCCTCTAAAATTCCTAAAATCCCAAAATACCCCCAAAATTCCCAAAATTCCCAAAAATTCCCCAAATTCCCAAACCCCCTAAAACACCCCCTAAAACCAGCCCAAAAATCCCCCAAAAACCCCAAAACCGCCCCAAGAATCGCCCCAAAAGTCCCCAAAATCCCCAAAACCGCCCCAAGAATCGCCCCAAAATTCCCTAAAATCCCAAAATACCCCCAAAATTCCCCAAAAATTCCCAAAAATTCCCCAAAATTCCCCCAAACCCCCTAAAACACCCCCTAAAAACAGCCCAAAAATCCCCCAAAAAACCCCAAAACCGCCCCAAGAATCGCCCCAAAATTCCAGAAAATTCCCAAAATTCCCCAAAAATTCCCAAATTCCCCAAAAGTCCCCAAAAAACCCCAAAACCGCCCCAAGAATCGCCCCAAAATTCCAGAAAATTCCCAAAATTCCCCAAAAATTCCCAAAATTCCCCAAAAATTCCCCAAAATTCCCCAAACCCCTAAAACACCCCTAAAACCAGCCCCAAATCCCCAAAAACCCCAAACCGCCCAAGAATCGCCTAAAATTCCCGAAAATTCCCGAAAATTCCCAAAATTCCCAAAAATTCCCAAAATTCCCCAAACCCCTAAACACCCCCTAAAACCAGCCAAAAATCCCCAAAAATCCCCAAAAGCGCCCCAAGAATCGCCCCAAAATTCCAGAAAATTCCCAAAATTCCCAAAATTCCCAAATTCCCCAAAATTCCCCAAAACCCCTAAAACACCCCCTAAAACCAGCCCAAAATCCCCCAAAACCCCAAAACCCCCCCAACAATCGCCCCAAAAGTCCCCAAAAATCCCCAAAACCGCCCCAAGAATCGCCCCCCAAAATTCCCGAAAATTCCCAAAATTCCCCAAAAATTCCCCAAATTCCCCAAAATTCCCAAAACCCCTAAAACACCCCTAAAACCAGCCCAAAATCCCCCAAAACCCCAAACCGCCCAAGAATCGCCCCAAAAATCCCCAAAACCGCCCCAAGAATCGCCCGAAAATTCCCGAGAATTCCCCAAAATTCCCGAAAATTCCCGAAATTTCCCGGCATTCGGCGCACCGAAGCGCCGCGCGCCGCTCCCGCCGCCGTAGTCGCACCCGGAGCTCGAGCTCGGGCGCAGCGCGCGCAGGGCGGCCCGCGAACAGCCCTGGAACCGGGAGAGAGAGAAAAAACGGGAATTACCGGGAATGAAAAACGGGAATTACCGGGAATGAAAAACCGGGAAAAACGGGAATGAAAAACGGGAATGAAAAACCGGGAATGAAAAACCGGAATTACCGAATGAAAACTGAATGAAAAACGGGAATTACCGGGAATGAAAACTGGAATGAAAACCGGAATGAAAAACCGGAATTACCGAAATGAAAACCGGAATGAAAACGGAATTAGGAATGAAAAACCGGGAATTACCGGGAATTACCGGGAATGAAAAACGGGAAAAACGGGAATTACCGGGAAAAAACAAACGGGAATTACCGGGAATTACTGGCAATGAAAAACCGGGAATGAAAAACCGGGAATTACCGGGAATTACCGGGAAAAAACAAACGGGAATTACCGGGAATGAAAAATCGGGAATTACCGGGAATTACCGGGAAAAAACAAACGGGAATTACCGCAAAAAAACAGGGAAAAACGGGAATTACCGAATGAAAAAACGGAATTACCGGGAAAAAACAAACGGGAATTACCGAATTACCGAAAAAACAACGGAATTACCGAAAAACAACGGAATTACCGGAATTACTGAAAAACAAACGGGAATTACCGAAAACAAATGGGAATTAGCGGAATTACTGGGAAAACAAACGGAATTACCGAAAACAAACGGAATTACCGAAAACAACGGGAATTACCGGAATTACCGAAAAAACAACGGAATTACTGAAAAAAAACGGAATTACCGAAAAAACAACGGGAATTACCGGGCATTACCGGGAAAAAACAAACGGGAATTACCGGGAAAAAACAAACGGGAATTACCGGGAATTACCGGGAAAAAACAACGGGAATTACCGGCAAAAAACAAACGGGAATTACCGGGAATTACCGGGAAAAAACAAACGGGAATTACCGGGAATTACTGGGAATGAAAAACGGGAATTACCGGGAAAAAACAAACGGGAATTACCGGGAATTACCGGGAAAAAACAAACGGGAATTACCGGGAAAAAACAAACGGGAATTACCGGCAAAAAACAGGGAAAAAACGGGAATTACTGGCAAAAAACAGGGAAAAAACAAACGGGAATTACCGGGAATTACCGGGAAAAAACAAACGGGAATTACCAGGAAAAACGGGAATTACCGGGAAAAGAAAAACGGGAATTAGTGGGAATTAGCGGGAAAAAACAAACGGGAATTACCGGTAATTCGGGAAAAACCGGGAATTACCGGGAATTGGGGGAAAAACCGGGAATTACCGGGAAAAAAACGGGAATTACCGGGAATTCGAGAAAAAAGGGGAAAAAACGGGAATTCGAAAACGGGATTACCGGAATTACCGAATTGGGAAAACGGGAAAACCGGAATTCGGGAAAATAGGAATTATGGGGGGAAAAAGCGGGAATTCGGGAAAAACGGGAAAACCGGGAAAAAACGGGGAAAAACGGGAATTCGGGAAAAACGGGACTGGGGAGAAAAACCGGGAATTCGGGAAAAACGGGAATTATGGGGGGAAAAATCGGGAATTCGGGAAAAAACGGGGAAAACCGGAAATTCGGGAAAAACAGGGAAAAACCGGGAATTTGGGAAAAACCGGGATTTGGGGAGAAAAAACGGGAATTCGGGAAAAAACGGGAAAAAACGGGAATTCGGGAAAAACCGGGAATTGGGGTGAAAAAACGGGAATTTGGGAAAAACGAGAATTACCGGGAATTTGGGAAAAACGGGAATTATGGGGTGAAAACCCAGGAATTTGGGAAAAATGGGGAATCACCGGGAATTCAGGAAAAACGGGGATTGGGGTGAAAAACCGGGAATTCGGGAAAAATGGGAATTATGGGGAATTGAGGAAAAATGGGAATTACTGGGAATTGGGGCGAAAAATTCAGATTTTGGGAAAAATGGGAATTATGGGGAATTGGGGAAAAATGGGATTTTGGTTTCTGGTGGTTTTGGGATGATCTTGGGGATGTTTTTGGGATATTTTTGGGTTCATTTTGGGATATTTTTGGGATGTTTTTGGGATATTTTTGGGATATTTTTTGGGATATTTTTTGGGATATTTTTGGGATGTTTTTGGGATATTTTTGGGATATTTTTGGGATATTTTTGTGATGTTTTTTGGGATATTTTTGGGATGTTTTTGTGATATTTTTGGGATGTTTTTTGGGATATTTTTGGGATGATTTCGGAATATTTTTGGGATATTTTGGGGATAATTTTGGGTTGATTTCGGGATATTTTTAGGATGTTTTTTGGGATATTTTTGGGATGTTTTTGTGATATTTTTGGGATATTTTCGGGATGATTTTGGGATATTTTTGGGATGTTTTTGGGATGTTTTTGGGATATTTTTGGGATGATTTTTGGGATATTTTTGGGGATATTTTTGGGATATTTTCGGGATGATTTTGGAATATTTTTGGGATGTTTTTTGGGATATTTTTGGGATATTTTTGGGATGTTTTTTGGGATATTTTTGGGATGTTTTTGGGATGTTTTTTGGGATATTTTTGGGATGATTTTGGGATGATTTTGGGATGTTTTGGGTCACCTTTGGGCAGCCCAGGGCTGAGGCTCAGCAGCGTCAGCAGGTTCTGGGTTTATTTTGGGATGTTTTTGGGGATATTTTGGGAAATTTTTGGGATATTTTGGGGTTTATTTTGGGATATTTTTGGGATATTTTCAGGATGTTTTTAGGATGTTTTTGGGATGTTTTTTGGGATATTTTTGGGATATTTTGGGGATATTTTTGGGATGTTTTTTGGGATATTTTTGGGATATTTTTGGGATATTTTTGGGATATTTTGGGGATGTTTTTGGGATATTTTCGGGATGTTTTTGGGATATTTTTGGGATGTATTTTGGGATGTATTTTGGGTTCATTTTGGGATATTTTTGGGATGTTTTTGGGATATTTTTGGGATGATTTCGGGATATTTTTGGGATATTTTGGGGATATTTTTGGGATGATTTTGGGATGATTTTGGGATGATTTTGGGATGTTTTGGGTCACCTTTGGGCAGCCCAGGGCTGAGGCTCAGCAGGGTCAGCAGATTTCGGGTTTATTTTGGATTTATTTTGGGTTTATTTTGGGATATTTTTGGGATGTTTTTGGGATGTTTTTGGGATGTTTTTGGGATGTTTTTGGGATGTTTTTGGGATGATTTTGGGATATTTTTGGGATATTTTTGGGAATATTTTTGGGATATTTTGGGGATATTTTTGGGATGTTTTTGGGATATTTTGGGGGGTTTTTTTGGGATGATTTTGGGATGATTTTGGGATGTTTTGGGATGTTTTTGGGGATATTTTCGGGATATTTTTGGGATATTTTCGGGATGATTTTGGGATATTTTTGGGTTCATTTTGGGATATTTTGGGATGTTTTTTGGGATATTTTTGGGATATTTTTGGGATATTTTTGGGATGTTTTTGGGATATTTTTGGGATGTTTTTGGGATGTTTTTGGGATATTTTTGGGATGTTTTTGGGATATTTTTGGGATATTTTTGGGATATTTTTGGGATGTTTTTGGGATATTTTTGGGATATTTTTGGGTTTATTTTGGGATGTTTTTGGGATATTTTTGGGTTTATTTTGGGATGTTTTTGGGGATATTTTCGGGATGTTTTCGGGATGATTTTGGGATGATTTTGGGATATTTTGGGTCACCTTTGGGCAGCCCAGGGCTGAGGCTCAGCAGGGTCAGCAGATTCTGGGTTTATTTTGGGATATTTTTGGGATGTATTTGGGGATATTTTTGGGATATTTTTGGGATGTTTTTGTGATATTTTTGGGATATTTTTTGGGATATTTTTGGGATGTTTTTGGGATGATTTTGGGATATTTTTGGGATGTTTTTGGGATGATTTGGGATATTTTTGGGATGTTTTTGGGATGATTTCGGGATGTTTTTGGGATATTTTTGAGATGTTTTTGGGACGATTTTGGGATGATTTTGGGATGATTTTGGGATATTTTTGGGTTTATTTTGGGATATTTTTGGGGATATTTTTGGGGATATTTTTGGGATATTTTTGGGGATATTTTTGGGATGTTTTTGGGATGATTTTGGGATGTTTTGGGTCACCTTTGGGCAGCCCAGGGCTGAGGCTCAGCAGCGTCAGCAGGTTCTCGATGTCGCTGCCGATGCTGCGGGCGACCCCCGGGTACTGCAGGGACCCAAAAACCACCCAAATCACCCCAAAATTCTGCACTGATCCCAAAATTCCAACCCAAATCCCAAAATTCCAGCCCAAATTCCAACCCAAATCCCAAAATTCCAGCCCAGAGCCCCGAAATTCCAGCCCAAATCCCCAAAATTCCAACCCAGATCCCCGAAATTCCGCACAAATCCCCAAAATGCCAGCCGAAATTCTGAAAAATCCCACCCAAATTCCCAAAATTCTGCTCAAATCCTAAAATTCTGCCCAAATCCCCACCCCAAATTCCCAAAATTCCAGCCCAAATTCTGGAAAATCCCACCCAAATCCCCAAAATTCCAGCCCAGAGGCCCAAAATTCCAGCCCAAATCCCCAAAATTCCCGCCAAAATTCCCGCCCAAAATCTCAAAATTCCCGCCCAAATTCCAAAATTCCTGCCAAAATTCCCACCCAAATCCCCAAAATTCCAACCCAAATTCCAAAATTCCTGCCAAAATTCCCACCCAAATTCCCAAAATTCCCACCCAAATCCCCAAAATTCCCGCCCAAATTCCAAAATTCCTGCCAAAATTCCCACCCAAATCCCCAAAACTCCAGCCCAAATCCCTAAAATTCTGCACAAATCCCAAAATTCCAAAGCAAATTCTAAAAATTCCAGCCCAAATTCCCAAAATTCCAGCACAAATCCCAAAATTCCCACCCAAATCTCCAAAATTTCCCCCCAAATTCCCAAAATTCCCGCCCAAATTCTGAAAAATCCCACCCAAATTCCCAAAATTCCCGGCCCAAATTCCCAAAATTCTGCCCAAATTCCCACCCAAATTCCCAAAATTCCTGTCAGAACTTCCCAAAATTCTGCCCAAATTCCCACCCAAATTCCCAAAATTCCTGCCCAAATCCCCAAAATTCCAACCCAAATTCCAAAATTCCTGCCAAAATTCCCACCCAAATCCCTAAAATTCTGCACAAATCCCAAAATTCCAAAGCAAATTCTAAAAATTCCAGCCCAAATTCCCAAAATTCCAGCACAAATCCCAAAATTCCCACCCAAATCTCCAAAATTTCCCCCCAAATTCCCAAAATTCACAATCATTATCATTATTATATTTATAGTTATTATTAATTATTAATAATTATTAATAATTACATTGTTATTATTAATTATATTTATATATTTATATTTATTATATTTATATATTATTTATATTTATATTTATATTTATATTTATATTTATATTTATATTTATATATTATTTATATTTATATTTATATTTATATTTATATTTATATTATATCATATTTATATTAACATATTCATAGTATTATTATATTTACTATATTTATAGTATTATATTTATATTGTTATATTATATTTATAATATATTTAAATTTATATTTATACTGATATATTATTTATATATTGTAGTTATTATGTTTATATATATATTTATTATAAATTATTATTATTAATAATTAATAATTATTAAAATAATAATTAATTAATTATTTCCCCACCTGTATTTTCAGGGCCACCTCAGTCCCGTCCCGTAATAATAACATTATCATCACCAGGATCATAATCATTAACATAATTATAATTCTAATTTTTATTATTTATTATTTATTATCAATTATTAATTATTAATTAATTATTAATTATTCATTGTCCCACCTGTATTTTCAGGGCCACCTGGGTCCCGTCCCGCAATAATACCGTTATCATCACCATGTTCACAATCATTATCATTATTATATTTATCGTTGTTATTAATTATTAATTAATTAATTAATTAATTAATTATTGTCCCACCTGTATTTTCAGCGCCACCTGGGTCCCGTCCCGTAATAATAACATTATCATCACCAGGATCATAATCATTAACATAATTATAATTCTAATTTTTATTATTTATTATTAATTAATTATTACTAGTTAATTATTAATTATTAATTATTAATTATTAATTATTAATTATTAATTGTCCCACCTGTATTTTCAGGGCCACCTGGGTCCCGTCCCGTAACAATAACATTATCATCACCAGGATCATAATCATTAACATAATTATTATTCTAATTTAAAAAAATTATTATTAATTAATTAATTAATAATTATTAATTAATTATTAATAGTCCCACCTGTATTTTCAGGGCCACCTGGGTCCCGTCCCGTAATAATAACATTATCATCACCATGTTCACAATCATTATCATTATATTTATCGTTATTATTAATAATTAATTATTAATTATTAATTAATTATTTCATTATCAATTATTAATTTCCCCACCTGTATTTTCAGGGGCACCTCAGTCCCGTCCCGTAATAGTAACATTATCATCACCAGGATCATAATCATTAACATAATTATAATTCTAATTTTTATTATTTATTAATTATTAATTAATTATTAATTATTAATTAATTATCAATAGTCCCACCTGTATTTTCAGGGCCACCTGGGTCCCGTCCCGTAATAATAACATTATCATCACCATGTTCACAATCATTATCATTATTATATTTATCGTTATTATTAATAATTAATTATTAATTATTAAATAATTATTTAATTATTAATTATTAATTGTCCCACCTGTATTTTCAGGGCCACCTCAGTCCCGTCCCGTAATAATATCATTATCATTACCAGGATCATAATCATTAACATAATTATAATTCTAATTTTTATTTTTTATTATTAATTAATTATTACTAGTTAATTAATAATTAATAATTAATAATTAATTATTAATTATTAATTATTAATTTCCCCACCTGTATTTTCAGGGCCACCTCAGTCCTGTCCCGTAATAATATCTTTATCATCACCAGGATCATAATCATTAACATAATTATAATTCTAATTTTTATTAATTATTAATTATTAATTATTAATTATTAATTAATTATTAATAATCCCACCTGTATTTTCAGGGCCACCTGGGTCCCGTCCCGTAATAATAACATTATTATCACCAGGATCATAATCATTAACATAATTATAATTCTAATTTTTATTATTTATTAATTATTAATTATTATTAATTATTAATTAATTAATTAATTATTAATAGTCCCACCTGTATTTTCAGGGCCACCTGGGTCCCGTCCCATAATAATAACATTATCATACCAGGATCAAAATCATTAACATAATTATAATTCTAATTTTTGTTATTTATTATTAATGAGTTATTATTACTTAATTTATTAATAATAATTAATTATTAATTGTCCCACCTGTATTTTCAGGGCCACCTCAGTCCTGTCCCGTAATAATAACATTATCATCACCAGGATCATAATCATTAACAAAATTATAATTCTAATTTTTATTATTTATTAATTATTAATTATTATTAATTATTAATTAATTAATTAATTATTAATAGTCCCACCTGTATTTTCAGGGCCACCTCAGTCCCGTCCCGTAATAATAACATTATTATCACCAGGATCATAATCATTAACATAATTATAATTCTAATTTTTATTATTTATCAATTATTATTAATTATTAATTAATTAATTAATTATTAATAGTCCCACCTGTATTTTCAGGGCCACCTCAGTCCCGTCCCGTAATAATAACATTATCATCACCAGGATCATAATTATTAACATAATTATAATTCTAATTTTTATTATTTATTATTAATTAATTATTAATAGTTAATTAATACTTAAAAATTATAATACTTAATAATTAATAATTAATAATTAATTATTAATTATTAATTATTAATTGTCCCACTTGTATTTTCAGCGCTACCTGGGTCCCGTCCCGTAATAATAACATTATCATCACCAGGATCGTAATCATTAACATAATTATAATTCTAATTTTTAAAAATTATTATTAATTAATTATTATTAATTAATTATTAATTAATTAATTAATTAATGATTAATAGTCCCACCTGTATTTTCAGGGCCACCTGGGTCCCGTCCCGCAGCCGCCCCCGATGCACCTGGCCCAGGGAGGCGGCGGCCACGGGAACCTCCTGGAATTCCTGGAGCTGCTCCCGCCAGAGGGGGCCCAGCTCTGCCTCCAGCACCGCCTGCAATTCCCAAAAATTCCCAAAATATTCCCAAAATATTCCCAAAATATTCCCAAAATTCCCAAAATATTCCAAAAATTCCCAAAAATCCCGAAATTCCCAAAAAAATCCCAGTGAAAATCCCATAAATTATCATCAAATCCCATCAAATCCTGGAATTCCTGGAGCTGCTCCCGCCAGAGGGGGCCCAGCTCTGCCTCCAGCACCGCCTGCAATTCCCAAAAATTCCCAAAATATTCCCAAAATATTCCAAAAATTCCCAAAATTCCCGAAATTCCAAAAAAAATCCCGGTGAAAATCCCATAAATTATCATCAAATCCAATAAAATCCTGGAATTCCTGGAGCTGCTCCTGCCAGAGGGGGCCCAGCTCTGCCTCCAGCACCGCCTGCAATTCCCAAAAATTGCCAAAATATTCCCAAAATTCCCAAAATATTCCAAAAATTCCCGAAATTCCCGAAATTCCCAAAAAAATCCCGGTGAAAATCCCACAAATTATCATCAAATCCCATCAAATCCTGGAATTCCTGGAGCTGCTCTCGCCAGAGGGGGCCCAGCTCTGCCTCCAGCACCGCCTGGGAATTCCCAAAAATTCCCAAAATATTCCCAAAATATTCCAAAATTCCCAAAATTCCCAAAAAAATCCCGGTGAAAATCCCATAAATTATCATCAAATCCAATAAAATCCTGGAATTCCTGGAGCTGCTCCCGCCAGAGGGGGCCCAGCTCTGCCTCCAGCACCGCCTGCAATTCCCAAAAATTCCCAAAATATTCCCAAAATATTCCCAAAATATTCCCAAAATTCCCAAAATATTCCCAAAATTCCCAAAATATTCCAAAATTCCCAAAATTCCAAAAAATCCCGGTGAAAATCCCATAAATTATCATCAAATCCCATCAAATCCTGGAATTCCTGGAGCTGTTCCTGCCAGAGGGGGCCCAGCTCTGCCTCCAGCACCGCCTGGGAATTCCCAAAATATTCCCAAAATATTCCCAAAAATTCCCAAAATATTCCCAAAATATTCCCAAAATATTCCAAAATTCCCAAAATTCCCAAAAAAATCCCTGTGAAAATCCCATAAATTATCATCAAATCCGATAAAAATCCCATAAAATCCTGGAATTCCTGGAGCTGCTCAAATCCTGCCAGAGGGGGCCCAGCTCTGCCTCCAGCACCGCCTGCAATTCCCAAAAATTGCCAAAATATTCCCAAAATTCCCAAAATATTCCAAAATTCCCCCGAATTCCCAAAAAATCCACGTGAAAATCCCATAAATTATCATCAAATCCCATCAAATCCTGGAATTCCTGGAGCTGTTCTGCAGAGGGGGCCCAGCTCTGCCTCCAGCACCGCCTGGGAATTCCCAAAAATTCCCAAAATATTCCCAAAATTCCCAAAATATTCCAAAATTCCCAAAATTCCCAAAATTATCATCCAAAATAAAATCCTAAAATTCCCCAAAAAAGCTCTGCCTCCAGCACCGCCTGAAAATTCCCAAAATAAAATATCATCAAAATATTCCAAAATATTCCCAAAATTCCTGGAATTCCTGGAGCCTAAAATTCCTGCCAGAGGGGGCATCAGCTCTGCCTCCAGGAACCTGGAGCCTCCTGCAGAGGGGCCCAAAATTGCCAAAATATTCCCAAAAATTCCCAAAATATTCCAAAAATTCCCAAAATATTCCAAAATTCCCAAAATTCCCGAAATTCCCAAAAATCCTGAAAATCCCACAAATTATCATCAAATCCAATAAAATCCTGGAATTCCTGGAGCTGCTCTCGCCAGAGGGGGCCCAGCTCTGCTTCCAGCACCGCCTGCAATTCCCAAAAATTCCCAAAATATTCCCAAAATATTCCAAAAATTCCCAAAATTCCCAAAAAAATTCCCAAAAAAATTCCCAAAATTCCCAAAAAAATACCAGTGAAAATCCCATAAATTATCATCAAATCTGATAAAAATCCAATAAAATCCTGGAATTCTTGGAGCTGTTCCTGCCAGAGGGGGCCCAGCTCTGCCTCCAGCACCGCCTGCAATTCCCAAAAATTCCCAAAATATTCCCAAAATATTCCCAAAATTATCAAATTCCCAAAATTCCCAAAATTATCAAATTCCCAAAAATCCCAAAAATCCTGAAATTCCCAAAAAAATCCCCGTGAAAATCCCATAAAAAAACCAAAAAATCACATTAAATCCACCCCAAAAATGCAATAAAATGCTGGAACTGTAAATAAAATTATAAATGAATTATAAATAAACCCCAATTAAAACAATTAAATTTCAATTAAGTGCTAATAAATTCAAATAAACCCCAATAAAACCCCAAAAAACCTCAATAAATCCCAATAAATCCCAATAAACCCCAATTAAACCCTAATTAACCCCAATTAACCCAAATAAACCCAAATTAAACCCAAATAAATCCCTATAAAATCCCAATTAAATCCCAATTAACCCAAATTAACACTAATTAAACCCCAATTAACACTAATTACCTCTCTCTGCCACGGGGGCATGGGCTCGGCGCTGTGCCAGAGCCAAACCCCAATTAACCCCAATTAACCCCAATTAACCCCAATTAACCCAAATAAATCCCTATAAAACCCCAATAAAATCCTAATCAACCCCCAATTAACACTAATTAGCACTAATTACCTCTCTCTGCCACGGGGGCATGGGCTCGGCGCTGTGCCGGAGCCAAACCCCAATTAACCCCAATTAACCCCAATTAACCCCAATTAACCCCAATTAACCCCAATAAATCCCTATAAACCCCCAATAAAATCCTAATCAAACCCCAATTAACACTAATTAGCACTAATTACCTCTCTCTGCCACGGGGGCATGGGGCTCGGCGCTGTGCCGGAGCCAAACCCCAATTAACCCCAATTAACCCCAATTAACCCAAATAAATCCCTATAAAATCCCAATAAACCCCAATTAACGCTAATTACCATTAATTAACACTAATTACCTCTCTCTGCCACGGGGGCATGGGCTCGGCGCTGTGCCGGAGCCAAACCCCAATTAACCCCAATTAACCCCAATTAACCCCAATTAACCCCAATTAAACCCCAATTAACCCCAATTAACCCCAATAAATCCCTATAAAACCCCAATAAAATCCTAATCAAACCCCAATTAACACTAATTAGCACTAATTACCTCTCTCTGCCACGGGGGCATGGGCTCGGCGCTGTGCCGGAGCCGCGCCAGGATCCGCTGCAGCTGCGGGGTCAGCACTGACGAGTCTGGGGGGGGGAGGTTAATTAGTGGGGTTTAATTGGGGTTTAATTGGGGTTCAATTAAAATTTATTGGGGTTTATTGGGGTTTAATTAAAATTTATTGGGGTTTATTGGGGTTCAATTAAAATTTATTGGGGTTTAATTAAAATTTATTTGGGTTTATTGGGGTTTAATTAAAATTTATTTGGGATTATTGGGGTTTAATTAAAATTTATTGGGGTTTTTTGGGGTTTAATTAAAATTTATTGGGGTTTATTAGGGTTTCATTAAAATTTATTGGGGTTTATTGGGGTTTAATTAAAATTTATTTGGGATTATTGGGGTTTAATTAAAATTTATTGAGGGTTTATTGGGGTTTAATTAAAATTTATTGGGGTTTATTAGGGTTTAATTAAAATTTATTGGGGTTTATTAGGGTTTCATTAAAATTTATTGGGGTTTATTGGGGTTCAATTAAAATTTATTGGGGTTTATTGGGGTTCAATTAAAATTTATTGGGGTTTTTTGGGGTTTAATTAAAATTTATTGGGGTTTATTAGGGTTTAATTAAAATTTATTGGGGTTTATTAGGGTTTAATTAAAATTTATTGGGGTTTATTGGGGTTCAATTAAAATTTATTGGGGTTTATTGGGGTTTAATTAAAATTAATTGGGGTTTATTAGGGTTCAATTAAAATTTATTGAGGGTTTATTGGGGTTTAATTAAAATTTATTGGGGTTTATTAGGGTTTAATTAAAATTAATTGGGGTTTATTGGGGTTTAATTAAAATTTATTGGGGTGTATTAGGGTTTAATTAAAATTAATTGGGGTTTATTGGGGTTCAATTAAAATTTATTGAGGGTTTATTGGGGTTTAATTAAAATTTATTGGGGTTTATTAGGGTTTAATTAAAATTTATTGGGGTTTATTGGGGTTTAATTAAAATTTATTTGGGATTAATTGGGGTTTAATTAAAATTTATTGGGGTTTATTAGGGTTTCATTAAAATTTATTGGGGTTTATTAGGGTTTAATTAAAATTTATTGGGGTTTATTGGGGTTTAATTAAAATTTATTGGGGTTTATTAGGGTTCAATTAAAATTTATTGGGGTTTATTAGGGTTTAATTAAAATTTATTGGGGTTTATTAGGGTTTCATTAAAATTTATTGGGGTTCAATTAAAATTTATTGGGGTTTATTAGGGTTTAATTAAAATTTATTGGGGTTTATTGGTGTTTAATTAAAATTTATTGGGGTTTATAGGGAGTTATTGGGGTTTAACTAAAATTAATTGGGGTTTATTGGGGTTTAACTGGGGTATATTGAGATTTATTGGGGTTAATTGGGGTTTAATTGGGGTTTATTTGAGTTAATTGGGATTGAATTGGGGTTTATTGGGGTTTAATTGGGGTTTAATTGATATTTATTGGGGTTTATTCGGGTTTATTGGGGTTTAATTGGGATTTATTGAGATTTAATTTGGGTTTATTGGGGCTTGATTGAAATTTATTGGGGTTTATTTGGGTTTATTGAGATTTAATTCGGGATTTATTGGGGTTTAATTGGGGTTTATTGGGGTTTAATTGGGGTTTAATTAGGGTTTATTGGGGTTTAATTGGGGTTTACTGGGGTTTAATTAAAATTTATTGGGGTTTATTAAAATTTATTGGGGTTTATTGGGGTTTATTAGGATTTATTGGAGTTTAATTGGGGTTTTATAGGGATTTGTTGGGGTTTAATTGGGGCTTATTGGGGCTTAATTAAAATTTATTTGGGTTTATTTGGTTTAATTGGGGTTTAATTAAAATTTATTGGGGTTTATTTGGTTTAATTGGGGTTTAATTAAAATTTATTGGGGTTAATTAGGGTTTATTTGGGCTAATTGGAGTTTATTGGGGTTTATTATGGTTAATTGGGGTTTATTGGGGTTTAATTAAAATTTATTGGGGGTTAATTGGGGTTTAATTGGGATTTATTGAGATTTAATTTGGGTTTATTGGGGCTTGATTGAAATTTATTGGGGTTTATTTGGGTTTATTGAGATTTAATTTGGGATTTATTGGGGTTTAATTGGGGTTTATTGGGGTTTAATTGGGGTTTAATTAGGGTGTATTGGGGTTTAATTGGGGTTTACTGGGGTTTAAGTAAAATATATTGGGGTTTATTAAAATTTATTGGGGTTTATTGGGGTTTATTAGGATTTATTGGAGTTTAATTGGGGTTTTATAGGGATTTGTTGGGGTTTAATTGGGGCTTATTGGGGCTTAATTAAAATATATTGGGGTTTATTTGGTTTAATTGGGGTTTCTTGGGGTTTAATTAAAATTTATTGGGTTTATTGAGTTTAATTGGGGTTTAATTAAAATTTATTGGGGTTAATTAGGGTTTATTGGGGCTAATTGGAGTTTATTGGGGTTTATTTGGGTTAATTGGGGTTTATTGGGGTTTAATTAAAATTTATTGGGGGTTAATTGGGGTTTAATTGGGATTTATTGAGATTTAATTTGGGTTTATTGGGGCTTGATTGAAATTTATTGTGGTTTATTTGGGTTTATTGAGATTTAATTCGGGATTTATTGGGGTTTAATTGGGGTTTATTTGGGTTTAATTGGGGTTTAATTAGGGTTTATTGGGGTTTATTGGGGTTTATTAGGATTTATTGGAGTTTAATTGGGGTTTAATTAATTTGGGATATTTTGGGATATTTTTGGGATATTTTTGGGATATTTTTGGGATATTTTTGGGGATATTTTTGGGATATTTTTGGGATATTTTGGGATATTTTTGGGATATTTTTGGGATATTTTTGGGATATTTTTGGGATATTTTGGGATATTTTTGGGATATTTTGGGATATTTTTGGGATATTTTTGGGGATATTTTTGGGATATTTTGGGATTTTTTGGGATATTTTTGGGATATTTTTGGGATATTTTGGGATATTTTTGGGATATTTTTGGGATATTTTTGGGACATTTCTGGGATATTTTTGGGATATTTCTGGGTTGGTTTTTGGGATATTTTTTGGGATATTTTTGGGATATTTTTGGGGATATTTTGGGATATTTTTGGGATATTTCTGGGGATATTTTGGGATATTTTTGGGATAATTTTGGGGATATTATGGGATATTTTGGGGTCCCACCTGCCATGCTGAGGAACTGGCCCAGTTTGGGATTTTTGTGGGATATTTTTGGGGATATTTTGGGGATATTTTGGGGATATTTTTGGGATATTTTTGGGATATTTTTGGGTTGGTTTTTGGGCTATTTTGGGGATATTTTTGGGATATTTTTAAGATATATTTTGTGATATTTCTGGGATATTTCTGGGATATTTTTTGGGACATTTTGGGATAATTTTGGGATATTTTGGGGATATTATGGGATGTTTTGGGGTCCCACCTGCCATGCTGAGGAACTGGCCCAGTTTGGGATATTTCTGGGACATTTCTGGGATATTTTGGGGATATTTTGGGATATTTTTGGGATATTTTTGGGATTTTTGGGATATTTTTGGGATATTTTTGGGATATTTTGGGGATATTTTGGGATATTTTTGGGGATATTTTTGGGATATTTTTGGGATATTTTTGGGGATATTTTGTGATATTTTTGGGATATTTTTGGGATATTTTTGGGATATTTTTGGGATATTTCTGGGATATTTCTGGGTTGGTTTTTGGGCTATTTTGGGGATATTTTTGGGATATTTTTGGGGATATTTTGGGATATTTCTGGGATATTTTTTGGGACATTTTGGGATATTTTTGGGGTGGTTTGGGGATATTATGGGATGTTTTGGGGTCCCACCTGCCATGCTGAGGAACTGGCCCAGTTTGGGATATTTTTGGGGATATTTTTGGGGATATTTTTGGGATATTTTTGGGGATATTTTTGGGATATTTTTGTGATATTTTTTGGGATATTTTTGGGATATTTTTGGATATTTTGGGATATTTTTGGGATATTTTTGGGATATTTTTTGGGATATTTTTGGGGATATTTTTGGGATATTTTTGGGATATTTTTGGGATATTTTTGGGATATTTTGGGATATTTTGGGGATATTTTGTGATATTTTTGGATATTTTTGGGATATTTCTGGGATATTTCTGGGATATTTTTGGGGATATTTCTGGGATATTTTTTGGGACATTTTGGGATATTTTTGGGGTGGTTTGGGGATATTATGGGATGTTGTGGGGTCCCACCTGCCATGCTGAGGAACTGGCCCAGTTTCAGCGCCGCCCCCCGGGCCCGGCTCAGCGCGGCCACCAAACGCTCGGCGGCGGCTTCCGACAGCGGGGGAGGGGAGCCTGGGGGGGGGGACAGCCCCAAATTGGGGAGGGGGACACAGGAATGGGGGTGGGGACACAGGAATGGGGGATGGGGACACAGGAATGGGGGTGGGGACACAGGAATGGGGGATGGGGACACAGGAATGGGGGTGGGGACCCCCAAATTGGGGAGGGGGACACAGGAATGGGGGTGGGGACCCCAAAAATGGGGATGGGGAACCCAAAATTGGGGATGGGGACCCCAATAATGGGGATGGGGACACAGGAATTGGGATCAGGACCCCAATAATGGGGATGGGGACACCAAAAATGGGGAGGGGGACCCCAAAATTGGGGATGGGGACCCCAAAAATGGGGATGGGGACACAGGAATGGGGGATGGGGACACCAAAAATGGGGATGGGGACCAAAAAAATGGGGATGGGGAACCCGAAATTGGGAATGGGGACCCCAAAAATGGGGATGGGGAACCCGAAAATGGGGTGTGAGACCCCAAAATTGGGGATGGGGACCCCGAAAATGGGGATGGGGAACCCAAAATTGGGGATGGGGACCCCGAAATCGGGGATGGGGACACAGGAATGGGGGGTGGGGACCCCAAAAATGGGGATGGGGACAGCGGGGGAGGGGAGCCTGGGGGCACCCCCAATTTGGGGATGGGGACACAGGAATGGGGGTGGGGACCCCAAAATTGGGGATGGGGACACAGGAATTGGGATGGGGACCCCGAAATTGGGGATGGGGACCCCAAAAATGGGGATGGGGACACAGGAATTGGGATGGTGACCCCAATAATGGGGATGGGGACCAAAAAAATGGGGATGGGGACCCCGAAATTGGGGATGGGGACCCCAAAATTGGGGATGGGGAACCCTAAATTGGGGATGGGGAGACAGGAATGGGGGATGGGGACCCCAATAATGGGGATGGGGACACCAAAAATGGGGGGTGAGATTCCAAAATGGGTCTGGGGGATTTGGGGGAGGGATTTGGGGGGTCCCCATTTGGGTCTGGGGTCCCCATTTGGGGGGTCCCCACTTGGGGGGTCCCAGGGGAATTTGGGGGGTCCCCATTTGGGTCAGGGGTCTCAGGGGGATTTGGGGGGTCCCAGGGGAATTTGGGGGTCCCCATTTGGGGGTCCCCCCCCGACTCACCCCGGGCTCTCTCCTGCCCCCGCAGCCGCGTCCGGGCGGCCTCGGCCAAAGCCCCCAGACCCAATTCCAGAGCCAGACCTGGGGGGGACCCCAAAAACTGAAACTGAGACACCCCCAAAATCCCCCAGTCCATCCCAGTCCCTCCCAGTCCATCCCAGTCCCTCCCCAGTTCCCTCCCAGTCCATCCCAGTCCCTCCCAGTTTATCCCAGTCCCTCCCAGTCCCCCCCAGTCCCCTCCAGTTCCCCCATTTCCCCATTTCCCATTCCCAGTCCCTCCCAGTCCATCCCAGTTCCCCCATTTCCCATTCCCAGTCCCTCCCAGTCCCTCCCAGTGCCCCTCAGTTTATCCCAGTTCCCCCAGTTCCCCCAGTTCCCATTCCCAGTCCCTCCCAGTCCATCCTAGTGCCCTCCAGTTCCCACATTTCCCATTCCCAGTCCCTCCCAGTCCCCCCCAGTCCCCCCCAGTTCCCCCATTTCCCATTCCCAGTCCATCCTAGTCCCCTCCAGTTCCCCCATTTCCCATTCCCAGTCCCCCAGTCCCCCAGTTCCCCATTTCCCATTCCCAGTCCCTCCCAGTCCATCCCAGTTCCCCCATTTCCCATTCCCAGTCCATCCCAGTCCATCCCAGTTCCCCATTTCCCATTCCCAGTCCCTCCCAGTCCCCCAGTTCCCCATTTCCCATTCCCAGTCCCTCCCAGTCCCTCCCAGTCCCCCAGTCCCCCTAGTTCCCCCCATTCCCATTCCCAGTCCCTCCCAGTCCATCCCAGTTCCCCCATTTCCCATTCCCAGTCCCTCCCAGTCCCTCCCAGTCCCCCAGTTCCCCATTTCCCATTCCCAGTCCCTCCCAGTCCCCCAGTCCCTCCCAGTTCCCCCATTTCCCATCCCAGTCCCTCCCAGTCCCTCCCAGTTCCCCCCCATTTCCCATTCCCAGTCCCCCCCAGTTCCCTCCCATTCCCTCCCAGTCCCTCCCAGTCCCCCAGTCCCTCCCAGTCCCTCCCAGTTCCCCATTTCCCATTCCCAGTCCCTCCCAGTTCCCTCCCAGTCCCTCCCAGTCCCTCCCAGTTCCCCATTTCCCATTCCCAGTCCCTCCCAGTCCCTCCCAGTCCCTCCCAGTCCCTCCCAGTCCCCCAGTTCCCCATTTCCCATTCCCAGTCCCTCCCAGTCCCTCCCAGTTCCCCCAGTTCCCCCATTTCCCATTCCCAGTCCCTCCCAGTTCCCCAGTTCCCCATTTCCCATTCCCAGTCCCTCCCAGTTCCCCCAGTTCCCCATTTCCCATTCCCAGTCCCTCCCAGTCCCTCCCAGTCCCTCCCAGTCCATCCCAGTTCCCCCATTTCCCATTCCCAGTCCCTCCCAGTGCCCCTCAGTTTATCCCAGTTCCCCCAGTCCATCCCATTCCCTCCCAGTCCCCCAGTTCCCCCATTTCCCATTCCCAGTCCCTCCCAGTTCCCCATTTCCCATTCCCAGTCCCTCCCAGTTTATCCCAGTCCCTCCCAGTCCCCCAGTTCCCCATTTCCCATTCCCAGTCCCTCCCAGTCCCTCCCAGTCCCTCCCAGTCCATCCCAGTTGCCCCAGTACCTCCCAGTGCCGCGGCTCTCCCCACGCGGCTCTCGGGCACCGGGCGCTGCCGGCGCCGCGCGGGGACCTGGGGGGGGCAGGGGGGGGGACCCCAAAATAAACAGTGGGGACACCCCAAAAACAGCAGAGACACCCCAGAAATAAACAGGGGGGACCCCAAAAATAAATAAACAGTGGGGACCCAAAAACCAGCGTGAATCCCAAAAAAAACAGTGGGGACACCCCAAAATAAACAGTGAGAACCCCCAAAATAAACACCTGGAACCCCAAAAATAAACAGCGGGAACCCCAAAATAAACACCTGGAACCCCAAAAATAAACAGTGAAGACACCCCAAAATAAACAGTGGGAACCCCAGAAATAAGCAGCGGGGACACCCCAAAATAAACAGTGGGGACACCCCAAAATAAACACCTGGAACCCCCAAAATAAACAGTGGGAACCCCAAAAATAAACAGTGAGGACACCCCAAAAATAAACAGTGAGAACCCCAAAAATAAATAAACAGCGGGAACCCCAAAAACAGCGGGGACACCCCAAAAATAAACAGTGGGGACACCCCAAAAATAAACACCTGGAACCCCAAAAATAAAAAGCAGGAACCCCAAAACCAGCAGAAACACCCCAAAAATAAACAGTGGGAACCCCAAAATAAACAGTGGGAACCCCAAAAATAAATAAACACCTGGAACCCCAAAAACAGCAGGGACACCCCAAAAATAAACATTGGGAACCCCAAAAATAAACAGCGGGAACCCCAAAAATAAACAGCAGGAACCCCAAAACCAGCGGGGACACCCCAAAATAAACAGTGAGAACCCCAAAAATAAACACCTGGAACCCCAGAAATAAACAGTGAGGACACCCCAAAAATAAACAGTGGGGACACCCCAAAAATAAACAGCGGGAACCCCAAAATAAACAGTGAGAACCCCAAAATAAACACCTGGAACCCCAAAAATAAACTCTGGGAAGCCCAAAACAGGGGGGACACCCCAAAAATAAATAAATACTGGGAACCCCAAAATAAACAGTGGGAACCCCAAAACAGTGGGGACACCCCAAAAATAAACAGTGAGAATCCCAAAAATAAACTCTGGGAGCCCCCAAAATAAACAGCAGGAACCCCAAAACCAGCAGGAACACCCCAAAAATAAACAGTGAGAACCCCAAAAATAAACAGCGGGGACCCCAAAATAAACAGTGGGGACACCCCAAAAACAGTGGGGACACCCCAAAAATAAACAGTGGGGACACCCCAAAATAAACAGTGAGAACCCCAAAAATAAACAGTGGGAACCCCAAAAACAGCGGGGACACCCCAAAATAAACAGTGGGAACCCCAAAAATAAACTCTGGGAACCCCAAAAATAAACAGTGAGAACCCCAAAAAGAAACTCTGGGAAGCCCAAAAATAAACTCTGGGGACCCCAAAAACAGCAGGGACACCCCAAAAATAAACAGTGGGAACCCCAAAAATAAACATCGGGAACCCCGAAAACAGCGGGGACCCCAAAAAATAAATAAATACTGGGAACCCCCAAAATAAACAGCGGGAACCCCAAAAATAAACAGCGGGAACCCCAAAAATACCGGGAACCCCAAAATCCTGGGAACCTTTAAATAAAGGGAACCCCAAAAATACCGGGAACCCCAAAAAGAGCCGGGACCCCCAAAATACCGGGAACCCCCCCCCCCAACACCGGGACCCCCCAAATATCGGGACACCCCAAATTTCGGGTCCCCCCAATACCAGAACCCCTCCCCAAAAAAATACCGGGACCTCAAAATCAGCCGGGACCCCCCAAATATCAGAACCCCCCCAAATATCGGGACCCCTCCCCAAAAAAATATCGGGACCCCCCCAAATATCGGGACCCCCCCAAATATCGGGACCCCTCCCCAAAAAAGTACCGAGACCCCCCTAAAAATACCGGGACCCCAACAAATATCGGGATCCCCCAAATATCGGGACCCCTCCCCAAAAAATACCGGGACCCCTTAAAAAAATATCGGGACCCCCCCCAAATATCGGGACCCCTCCCCAAAAAAATATCGGGACCCCCTAAAAAAATATCGGGACCCCCCCAAATATCGGGACCCCTCCCCAAAAAAGTACCGGGACCCCCTAAAATAATATCGGGACTCCCCTAAAAAAATATCGGGACCCCCCAAATATCGGTACCCCCCAAATATCGGGACCCCCCCCAAATATCGGGACCCCCCTAAAAAAATATCGGGACCCCTAAAAAATATCGGACCCCCAAATATCGGGACCCCTCCCCAAATATCGGGACCCTCCCCAAAAAAATATCGGGACCCCCTAAAAAATATCGGGACCCCCCCAAATATCGGGACCCCCTAAAAAAATATCGGGACCCCCCAAATATCGGGACCCCCCTAAAAAAATATCGAGACCCCCCCCAAATATCGGGACCCCCTAAAAAAATATCGAGACCCCCCCCAAATATCGGGACCCCCCAAATATCAGGACCCCCCTAAAAAAATATCGGGACCCCCCAAATATCGGGACCCCTAAAAAATATCGGGACCCCCTTAAAAAAATACCGGGACCCCCCCAAACATCAGAACCCCCCCAAATATCGGGACCCCCCCCAAATATCGGGACTCCCCTAAAAAAATATCGGGACCCCCCTAAAAAAATACCGGGACCCCCCAAATATCGAGACCCCCCCCAAATATCGGGACCCCCTAAAAAATATCGGGACCCCCAAATATCGGGACCCCTAAAAATATCGGGACCCCTAAAAAATATCGGGACCCCCCCAAATATCAGAACCCCCCCAAATATCGGGACCCCCCCAAATATCGGGACCCCTCCCCAAATATCGGGACCCCCTAAAAATATCGGGACCCCCCCCAAATATCGGGACCCCCTAAAAATACCGGACCCCCAAATATCGGACCCCCAAATATCAGGACCCCCCCCAAACATCGGGACCCCCCGAAAAGCAGCCGGGACCCCCCGAAAAGCAGCCGGGACCCCCCGAAATCACTGACCTGGTCCCGGGGGGGGTCCCGGTCCCGGTCCCGGTCCCGGTCGGATTTTTGGGGGGGGTCCCGGGGGGGGTCAGGGCCGAGCCCCCTCAGGGCCCCCCCCGAGGGGCGGAACCCCCGCAGGGACCCGCGGGAGAGCGGCCGGAGCAGCATCGGGGATTGGGGGGGATTTGGGGGGATTTGGGGGGGCTGGGATTGGGGGTCTCGGGAGGGGTTGGGGGGTTTTTGGGGGGTTTTTTGGGGGGTTTTGGGGGTCCCCGCCCGGCTCCGTTCCCGCGCTCCTCGCGTGCCCTTGCGCCGCTTCCGGGTTTGAAAGCCCCGCCCCCCCGGGAGCCAATCAGAGCCCGGCACAGCGCACAGGCCCCGCCTCTCCCGCCAGGAGCCAATCAGAGACGAGCACAGCGCACAGGCCCCGCCCCTCCCGCCGGGAGCCAATCAGAGCCGAGCACAGCGCACAGGCCCCGCCCCCCCCCGCCAGGAACCAATCAGAGCCCGGCACAGCGCACAGGCCCCGCCCCTCCCGCCGGGAGCCAATCAGAGCCGAGCACAGCGCACAGGCCCCGCCCCTCCCGCCCAGAGCCAATCAGAGCCGAGCACAGCGCACAGGCCCCGCCCCTCCCGCCGGGAGCCAATCAGAGCCGAGCACAGCGCACAGGCCCCGCCCCTCCCGCCGGGAGCCAATCAGAGCCGAGCACAGCGCACAGGCCACGCCCACTCCGAGCCGGCAGCGCCCCCTGGCGGATCCGGGAGAAACCGCCGGGACCCCTCCCCAAAATGGGGGGGTCGGGACCCCCCAAAATCCCCCCGGGACCCCCCAAATTCCTCCCAGGACACCCCAAATTCCCTCCCAGGACACCCCAAATTCCTCCCAGGACACCCCAAATTCCCCCAGGACACCCCAAAACCTCCCAGGACACCCCAAATTCCTCCCAGGACACCCCAAATTCCCTCCAGGACACCCCAAAACCCCCGAGGACACCCCAAATTCCCTCCCAGGACACCCCAAATTCCCACCCAGAACACCCCAAATTCCCCCAGGACCCCCCAAAATCCTCAGGCCGGTTTTGGGGTGCAGCAGGTGCTTTTATTACATTTGTACAACGGCGGCTCTATGGCTTGTGCTGGGGGAAAGGGGGGGCCGGGACCCCAAAATTTGGGATGGGGGGCGGGGGCAGAACCCCAAAATTGAAGTTTGGGGAGGGCTGGACCCCAAAACCAGGGCTTGGGACCCCAAAATCGGGATTTGGGAAGGACTGAGACCCCAAAATTGGGATTTGCGGGGGGGGCAGGACCCCAATTTTGGGGTTTGGGACCCCAAATTCAGGGTTTGGGAGGGCTGGGACCCCAAATTTAGGGCTCAGTGGGGCCAGGACCCCAAAATTGGGGGGTTGGGGGGTTCAGGACCCCAAATTTGGGGTTCAGGACCCCAAAAATTGGGATTTGGGAAGGGCTGGGACCCCAAAAATCGGGATTTAGGAAGGACTGGGACCCCAAAACTGGAATTTGGGAAGGACCAGGACCCCAAAATCGGGATTTAGGAAGGACCAGGACCCCAAATCTCAGGACCAGGACCCCAAAACCAGAGCTCAGGACCCCAAAACTGGAATTTGGGCAGGACCAAGACCCCAAAACTGGGATTTGAGAAGAACTGGGACCCCAAATCCGAGGATCAGGACCCCAAAATCGGGATTTAGGAAGGACTGGGACCCCAAAACTGGAATTTGGGAAGGACCAGGACCCCAAAATCGGGATTTAGGAAGGACCAGGACCCCAAATCCGAGGATCAGGACCCCAAAAATCGGGATTTAGGAAGGACTGGGACCCCAAATCCGGGACTAGGACCCCAAAACAGGGTTTGGGCAGGACTAGGACCCCACCATTGGGATTTTGGGGGAGCAGGACCCCAAATTTGGGGTTCAGGACCCCAAAATCGGGATTTGGGCAGGACTAGGACCCCAAAACCAGGGTTTGGGCAGGACCAGCACCCCACCACTGGGATTTTGGGGGGCCCAGGACGCCAAATCGGGGGGTTTTTGGGGGGTCAGGACCCCGAATTGGGGTTTTTGGGGGGCCCAGGACCTTGAATCGGGGGGATTTTTGGGGGGGCCCAGGACCCTGAATTGGGGATTTTGGGGAGCCAGGACCCCAAATCAGGGGGTTTTTGGGGGGCCCAGGACCCTGAATTGGGGATTTTGGGGGGCCCAGGACCCCGAATTGGGGATTTTGGGGGGCCCAGGACCCCGAATTGGGGATTTTGGGGGAGCCAGGACCCCAAATTGGGGGGTTTTTGGGGGGGCCCAGGACCCTGAATTGGGGATTTTGGGGGGCCCAGGACCCCAAATTGGGGATTTTGGGGGGCCCCGAACCCTGAATCGGGGGGTTTGGGGGCCCAGGACCCTGAATTGGGGATTTTGGGAGCTAAGACCCCAAATCGGGATTTTGGGGGCCTAGGACCCAAACGGGGGGTTTTGGGGCCCAGGACCCCAAATTGGGGATTTTGCGGGCCCAGGACCCTGAATCGGGGGGTTTTGGGGGGCCCAGGACCCCGAACTGGGGATTTTGGGGGGCCCAGGACCCTGAATCGGGGTTTTGGGGGCCCAGGACCCCAAATCGGGATTTTGGGGCCAGGACCCCAAATCGGGGATTTTGGGGGGCCCAGGACCCCGAATTGGGGATTTTGGGGGGCCCAGGACTCAATCGGGATTTTGGGGGGCCCAGGACCCCAAATTGGGGATTTTGGGGGACCAGGACCCCAAATCGGGATTTTGGGGCCCAGGACCCCGAATTGGGGATTTTGGGGGCCCAGGACCCCGAATCGGGGTTTTGGGGCCCAGGACCCTGAATTGGAGGATTTTGGGGCCCAGGACCCCAAATTGGGGGTTTTTAAACCCAGGACCCTGAATTGGGGATTTTGGGGAGCCAAGACCCCAAATCGGGGGGTTTTGGGGGGCCAGGACCCCAAATCGGGGGGTTTTGGGGGGGTCAGGACCCCAAATTGGGGATTTTGGGGGGCCCCGGACCCCGACTCGGGGGTTTTGGGGCCCAGGACCCTGAATTGGGGTTTTGGGGCCCAGGACCCCAAATTGGGGATTTTGGGAGCCAGGACCCCAATCGGGGATTTTGGGCGCCAGGGCCCCAAATTGGGGATTTGGGGGCCCAGGACCCTGAATTGGGGATTTGGGGGCGCCAGGCCCCAAATCGGGGTTTTGGGGGTCAGGACCCCGACTCGGGGGGTTTTTGGGGGGCCCAGGACCCCGAATTGGGGATTTTGGGGGAGCCAGGACCCCAAATCGGGGGGTTTTGGGGAGCCCAGGACCCCGAATCAGGGGTTTTGGGGGGGTCAGGACCCCAAATCGGGGATTTTGGGGGGCCCCGAACCCTGAATCGGGGGGTTTTTGGGGGCCCAGGACCCTGAATTGGGGATTTTGGGGGAGCCAGGACCCCAAATTGGGGGGTTTTTGGGGGGCCCAGGACCCCAAATTGGGGATTTTGGGGGGCCCAGGACCCTGAATTGGGGATTTTGGGGGGGGCCCAGGACCCAGAATTGGGGGATTTTGGGGGGCCCAGGACCCCAAATTGGGGATTTTGGGGGGCCCAGGACCCCGAATTGGGGATTTTGGGGGGCCCAGGACCCCGACTCGGGGGGTTTTTGGGGGGGTCACTTCCGTCGGGGCCGCTCGGGGTCGCGCCGGGGGAGCCCCTCGTCGGTGGAGGAGGTCGTGAGGAGCCCCTGGTGCCACCGGGCGAGCTCGGCGTGTTCCTGGGCACTGGCGGCCAGAGCCCGGAGCCAGGCCTGCATGTCCTCCTGGGGACACCGGAAATGGGGTCAGGCACACCGGAAATGGGGTTAGAGAGACAGGAAGTGGGGTTAGAGAGACAGGAAATGGGGTCAGGGACACTGGAAATGGGGTTAGAGGGACAGGAAATGGGGTTAGAGAGACAGGAAATGGGGTGAGGCCCACCGGAAATGGGGTTAGAGAGACAGGAAATGGGGTGAGACACCCCAAAAATGGGGTTAGGGACCCCGAAAATGAGCACTGGCGGCTAGAGCCCGGAGCCAGCCCTGCATGTCCTCCTGGGGACACCGGAAATGGGGTTAGAGAGACAGGAAGTGGGGTCAGGGACACCGGAAATGGGGTTAGAGAGACAGGAAATGGGGTTAGAGGGACAGGAAATGGGATGAGAGGGACAGGAAATGGGGTCTGGCACACCGGAAATGGGGTTAGAGAGACAGGAAATGGGGTCAGGGATAACAGAAATGGGGTTAGAGAGAAAGGAAATGGGGTCAGGGACACTGGAAATGGGGTTAGAGAGACAGGAAGTGGGGTTAGAGAGACAGGAAATGGGGTCAGGGACACCGGAAATGGGGTTAGAGAGACAGGAAATGGGGTCAGGGACACCGGAAATGGGGTCAGGCACACCGGAAATGGGGTTAGAGAGACAGGAAGTGGGGTCAGGCACACCAGAAATGGGGTTAGAGGGACAGGAAATGGGGTTAGAGAGACAGGAAATGGGATGAGACACCCCAAATATGGGGTGAGGGACACAGAAAACGGGGTGAGGCACCCCGGAAATGGGGTCAGACACCCCGAAAATGGGGTGAGACACCCCAAAAACGGGGTTAGAGAGATGGAAAATGGGGTTAGTGGGACAGAAAATGGGGTGAGACACCCCAAAAATGGGGTGAGGCACCCTGAAAATGAGGTCAGACACCCCAAAAATCGGCTGAGACACCCCAAAACCAGGGTTAGACAGACAGGAAACGGGGTGAGAGGGGTGGAAAATGGGGTGAGACTCCCCAAAACCACCCTGAGAACCATCAAGACCCCCCCAAAATCCCCAGGGGACCCCCCAAAAGCCGGGCGGGGCCCCCCCAAATCCGCACCTCGTCCTTGGCCTGCAGCAGGAACTCGCTCCCGTCACCCGTCCTGCAAAAAGGGACAACGGTGTCACCGGGGCCACCGAGGTGGGGACACCGGGGCCACCAAGGGCAACGGGGGGCCCGGAAACGGCATCGGGCACCCCAAAAATTATGTCAGGCATCCCTAAAATGACATCAGAGACCCCAAAAATGACACCAGACACCCAAAAATGACACCAGAACCCACCAAAATCAGCAGGGTGACGCAAAAAAACGGCGTCAGGAACCCCAAAAAGTGACATCAGACACCCCAAAAAAACGACACCAGAACCCCAAAAGTGACATCAGAGACTCCAAAGTGACGTCAGAACCCACCAAAACCAACAGGAGACCCCAAAATGACCACGATACTCCAAAAATGACATCAGAGATCCCAAAAGTGACATCAGACACCCCAAAAATCAACAGATGCTGAAAAATGGTGTCAGACACCCCAAAAGTGACATCAGAGACCCCAAGAATGACATCAGGGACCCGAAAAGTGACATCACACCCCCAAGAATGACATCATACCCCCAAAAATGACATCAGGAACCCGAAAAGTGACATCACACCCCATGAAAGTGACATCAGGCACCTCAAAAATGACGTCAGAACCCACCAAAATCAGCAGGGTGACGCAAAAAAACGGCGTCAGGAACCCCAAAAAGTGACATCAGACACCCCAAAAAAACGACACCAGAACCCCAAAAGTGACATCAGAGATGCAAAAGTGACGTCAGAACCCACCAAAACCAACAGGAGACCCCAAAATGACCACGATACTCCAAAAATGACATCAGAGATCCCAAAAGTGACATCAGACACCCCAAAAATCAACAGATGCTGAAAAATGGTGTCAGACACCCCAAAAGTGACATCAGAGACCCCAAAAATGACATCAGGGGCCCGAAAAGTGACATCACACCCCCAAGAATGACATCATACCCCCAAAAAATGACATCAGGAACCCGAAAAGTGACATCACACCCCATGAAAGTGACATCAGGCACCTCAAAAATGACGTCAGAACCCACCAAAATCAGCCGGGTGACGCAAAAAAACGGCGTCAGGAACCCCAAAAAGTGACATCAGACACTCCAAAAAAACGACACCAGAACCCCAAAAGTGACATCAGAGACGCCAAAGTGACGTCAGAACCCACCAAAACCAACAGGAGACCCCAAAATGACCACGATACCCCAAAAATGACATCAGAGATCCCAAAAGTGACATCAGACACCCCAAAAATCAACAGATGCTGAAAAATGGTGTAAGACACCCCAAAAGTGACATCAGAGACCCCAAGAATGACATCAGGGACCTGAAAAGTGACATCACACCCCCAAGAATGACATCATACCCCCAAAAAATGACATCAGGAACCCAAAAAGTGACATCAGAGACCCCAAAAATGGCATCAGAGACCCCCAAAAATGGCACCAGACACCACAAAAATGACAACAGAAACCCGAAAAATGACATCAGACACACCAAAAACGACATCAGAACTCATCCAAATCAACACAAGACCCCAAAAATGACATCACATCCCCAAAAATGACGTCACAGCCTCCCAAAAAACGCCCCCAACTCCCCCAAAAAAACCGGGCTCACTTGAGCTTGAAGACGTTCTTCTTCTTCTTGTAGTCGCTGGCGACGCCGGGCGGCGCGGTGCAGGCTGAGCAGCGGCTCGCCGGCGTGCGTGGCGCCGGCCGCCGGCCCTTGGCGTCCTTGTAGAAGCCCAGGTCGCCCTTGGCCAACACGCAGTAGAGGTTGACCCAAGACCTGCTCGCGGCGTGGGGCGGAACGGCGAAAAAAATCGGTGTTTTTTTGGGTTTTTTTTGGGGGGTTGGTTTTGGTGGGTTGAGGGAAATTGGGGTTTGGGGGGGTTGTTGTGGATTGGGGGAGTCTCAACTTGTGGTGAAGACTCAACTCTTGGAGAACCTTCAACTGTTGGAGAACCCTCAATTCTTGGTGAACCCTCAACTCCTGGTGAACCTTCAACTCTTGGTTGAACTCCCAATCCTTGATGAATCCCAACCCTTGGTGAACCCCAACTCTTGGAGAACCCCATCTCTTGGTGAACCTTCAACTCTTGGAGAACCCTCAACTCTTGGAGAACCCTCAAGTCTTGGTGAACCCCTCAACTCTTGGTGAACCCCTCAACCCTTGGTGAACACCAACCCTTGGTGAACCTCAACCCTTGGAGAACCCCAACCTTGGGTGAACCTCAACCCTTGGTGAACCCCAACCCTTGAGGAACCCCAACCCTTGTAGAACTCCTTCCACCAACAAACCCCAACCCTCAATGAACCCCCAACCCTTGACAACCCCCCAAATTCCAATGGATCACCCATGGAACCCCAACCCTGGAGAACCCCCCAGACCTGTTGGACGCCTTCTTGCCGGGCGCCGTCGAGCTCGTGCTTGCGCAGCAGGAACCCCTCGTGCGTCACGGTGTGGGGGCGCGGCGGCGGGGCGCGCTGCCCTGGGCCGGCGCCGACCAAGCGAGCGCCGCGGTTCCCCGGGCCCTGCGCCGAATCCTTGGGGCGTGGCCGGCGCGAGGCTTCGCCGGTCCGCGCCCGGGACGGTCCGGCCTCGGCGCCCGCTCCGGCAGCGCCTCGGGACCGGCGGGGAGACGGGCGGGGAGTCGCGGTCACGGAGCTGGGGATGGGAGGGGACACTGAGGGGACATCCAGGGGACAGTGAGGGGTGTCCAGTGGGACACTGAGGGGACATCCAGGGGGACATGGAGGGGACATTGAGGGGGACAATGAGGGGACAATGAGGGGACAGTGAGGGGTGTCCGTGGGACACTGAGGGGACATCCTGGGGAACATGGAGGGGACATTGAGGGGGACACTGAGGGGACAATGAGGGGACATTTAGGGGGACATGGAGGGGACATCCAGGGGACAGTGAGGGGGACATTGAGGGGGACATTGAGGGGGACATTGAGGGGACAGTGAGGGGTGTCCAGTGGGATACTGAGGGGACAATGAGGGGACATTGAGGGGGACATGGAGGGGACATCCAGGGACAGTGAGGGGGACACTGAGGGGGACATGGAGGGGACATCCAGGGGACAGTGAGGGGTGTCCGGTGGGACACTGAGGGGACATGGAGGGGGACATTGAGGGGACAATGAGGGGACATTTAGGGGGATATGGAGGGGACATTGAGGGGGACACTGAGGGGGACACTGAGGGGACAATGAGGGGACATTTAGGGGGACATGGAGGGGACATTGAGGGGTACATTGAGGGGGACACTGAGGGGACAATGAAGGGACAGTGAGGGGTGTCTGGTGGGACATGGAGGGGATATCCAGGGGACAATGAGGGGACATTGAGGGGGACATGGAGGGGGACACTGAGGGGACAATGAAGGGACATTGAGGGGTGTCCGGTGGGACACTGAGGGGACAATGAGGGGACATTTAGGGGGACATGGAGGGGACATCCAGGGGGACACTGAGGGGATAATGAAGGGACAGTGAGGGGTATCTGGTGGGACACTGAGGGGACATCCAGGAGACATGGAGGGGACATTGAGGGGGACACTGAGGGGACATTTAGGGGGACATGGAGGGGACATTGAGGGGACATGGAGGGGACAGTGAGGGGTGGCTGGTGGGATACTGAGGGGACAATGAGGGGACATCCAGGGGAACATGAAGGGAACATTGAGGGGTATCTGGTGGGACGTGGAGGGGACACTGAGGGACATTTAGGGGGACATGGACAGGACAATGAGAGGTGGTCGGTGGGTCACTGAGGGGACAATGAGGGGTGTCCAGTGGGACACTGAGGGTACAATGAAGGGACATCCACTGGGACATGGAGAGGACAATGAGGGGTGGCAGGTGGGACACAGGGGACACTGAGGGGACATTTAGGGGGACACGGAGGAGACAGTGAGGCATGGCCAGTGGGACATAGAGGGGACACTGAAGGGACATCCAGAGGGACATGGAGGGGACAACGAGGGATCTCCAGTGGGACTCAGGGGACACTGAGGATCTCCAGTGGGACATGGAGGGGACATCCAGGGGACACTGAGCGGAATCCAAAGGGACACAAGAAGGAACCCAAGGAGCCACCAAAGGGTCACCAAAGGGTCACCAAAGGGTCACCAAGGACTCACCGAAGCCGGCACGGGCCCGCCCGCCTCCTTCTCCTGCAGCTGCTCCACGATGTCAGCCAGGGTGGCTTTGCTGCTGGGGGACATTTGGGGACCACGGTGGGGTCACCTCAGCCCTGTCCCCTCCCCGCTGTCCCCACGGTGTCCCCGTGGCGTCCCCTCTCTCACCCGCCGCCCTTCGCGTCGTGCCGCGGCAGCTCCGGCTCGCTGGACTCCTGCCGCTCCAACCGGGCGCCGCGGCGCTCCCGGCGCCGCTCCGGCAGCACCGGGGCTCCTCGGCCTTGGGGGCCACCGGGGGCTCGGGCGGGGTGGCCACGGTGGCCGGGGGTGGCTCGGAGGGTCCTCCCTCGGTGGGTGGAGTCTGGAGGTGGTCAAGCTTGGGCTGGAGGCGCTCCGGCCGCAGCTCGTGCCGGGCGTAGGCGACGCGGCTCGGCCGGCGAGGGTCGGCGCCGGCCGGGGGTTCCCCCAAAAATTTGCGGGTGAGGAGAGGAGTGGGGGGCTGCTTGTTCTGCTCGGCCTTGAGCTTCTCGATCTGTGGGGTGAGGTGGAGATGGAGATGGAGATGGAGGTGATGGAGATGGAAATTATGGAGGTGGAGATGGAAATTATGGAGGTGGAGATGGACATGGAGATGGAGATGGAGGTGATGGAGATGGAGATGGAAATTATGGAGGTGGAGATGGAGATGGAGATGGAGATGAAGGTGATGGACATGGAGATGGAGATGGAGTTGATGGACATGGAGATGGAGGTGATGGAGATGGAGATGGAAATTATGGAGGTGGAGATGGAGGTGATGGAGATAATGGAGACAAGATGGTGATGGAGGTGGAAATGAAAATTATGGAGATGAAGGTGATGGAGATGAGATGGAAATGGAGATGGGGACAGTGATAGAGGTGATGGAGATGAGATGAGATGAGATGAGATGAGATGAGATGAGATGAGATGAGATGAGGATGGGGTGGAGATGGAAGTGATGGAGATGATGGAGATGGGATGGAGATGGAGACAGAGAAAGGTCAGAGGTCACGGAGAGATGGGGGTGGAGATGGAGATGATGGAGATGGAGATAGATGGAGATGGGGAGGATGTGATGGAGATAACAGAGATGGAAATGGAAATTATGGAGATAGAGGTGATGGAGATGGGGATGGAGATGGAGATGGAAATTATGGAGGTGGAGATGGACATGGGGGTGGAGATGATGGAGGTGGGGTGGAGATGATGGAGATGGGGTGGAGATGGAGGTGATGGAGATGGAGATGGAGATGGAGATGGAGATGGAGATGGAGATGGAGATGGGATGGAGATGGAGATGGAGATGGAGATGAGATGGAGATGAGATGGAGATGAGATGGAGATGGAGATGGAGATGGAGATGGAGATGGAGATGAGATGGAGATGGAGATGGAGATGAGGAGATGGAGATGGGATGGAGATGAAGATGGAGATGGAGATGAGATGAAAATGGAGATGGAGATGGAGATGGAGATGGAGATGGAGATGGAGATGGGATGGAGATGGAGATGGAGATAAAGACAAAGATGGCGGCAAAGACGAAGACAAAGATGGAGATGAAGATGACGAAGCCAGCAACGCAAACAACAGAGACAGAAACAGGACCAAGGTCAGGCAAGGAGATTCTGCCACCCCCATCCCCGGTGACACCCCCATCCCCTGTGACACCCCCATCCCCGGTGACACCCCATCCCTGGTGACACCCCAATCCCCGGTGACACCCCAATCCCCGGTGACACCCCAATCCCCGGTGACACCCCAATCCTCACCGTGGTGAGGCGCCGCAGGGAGCTGAACCTCTCCTCCCACGCCGCCGCCGCCTTGCGGAACGCCTCGTGCCGCCGGATCAGCTGCTCCACCTCGTCCACGCTGCTGCCCAGCTCCTGGCTCTTGAGCAGCGGCTCCTGGGCCGTCAGCCACGCGTCGGCCACCACGGCCTCCTGCGCGAACTGGTGCACCTCGCGCACTGCCGGCACAGCCGGGGCCGCCCGTCACCGCCGCGGGGTGATGGGTCACCTCAGGGGTCGGGGTCACTCGTAATTTGGTGGCCGTACCAATGTGGTGTCACCCATACTGTGGTGGATCCCATAATTTGGTGGTTCTTATAATTTGGTGTTCCTCCCTAATTTGGTGTTCGCCATAATTCGGTGTTTCTTGTAATTTAATGTTCGTTATAATGTGGTGTTCCTCATAATTTGGTGTTCCTCCCTAATTTGGTGTTCCCCGTAATTCGGTGTTCCCCCTAATTTGGTGTTCCTCCTAATTTGGTGTTCCCCATAATTCGGTGTTCCCCATAATTTGGTGTTCCCCATAATTTGGTGTTCCTCCTAATTTGGTGTTCCTCATTATTTGGTGTTCCTCATAATTTGGTTTCCTCATAATTTGGCACTTCTTATAATTTGGTGGCTCCCAAGAATTTGGTGTTTCTCCTAATTTGGTGTTCCTCCTAATTTGGTGTTCCTCGTAATTCGGTGTTTCTTATAATTTAATGTTCGTTATAATGTGGTGTTCCTCCTAATTTGGTGTTCCCCGTAATTCGGTGTTCCCCGTAATTTGGTGTTTCTTACAATTTTATGTTCGTTATAATTTGGTGTTCCTCATAATTTGGTGTTCCCCTTAAATTGGTTTTCCTCATAATTTGGTGTTTCTTATAATTTGGTGTTTCTTGTAATTTGGTGTCCCCCATAACCTTGTGACTCTCATAAATTGATCCCCACAACCCAATGTCCACCCAACACCCAATGTCCACCCAACACCCAATGTCCACCCAACATTAAATGTCCACCCAACACCCAATGTCCACCCAACACCCAATGTCCATCCCACAACCCAACGTCCACCAAACACCCAATGTCCACCCAATATTCAAAGTTCACCCCAACACTCAACGTCCACCTCAACACCCAATGTCCACCCAACACCCAATGTCCACCCAACATTAAATGTCCACTCAACACTCCATGTCCACCCAATATCTGATGACCACCCAAGACTTGATGACCCCCCCAATAACCTGGTGTCCCCTAAACTGGTGACTCCCATAAATTGGTGACTCCCACAACCAAATGCCCACCCCAAAAACCTGGTGACTCTCCAAGACTCAACGTCCCCCAAAAAACCTTCTGATGTCACCCCAACATCCCCCAAAAACCTTCTGATGTCACCCCAACACCCAACGTCCCCCAAAAAACCTTCTGATGTCACCTCAACACCCAACACCCCCCAAAAACCTTCTGATGTCACCCCAACATCCCCCAAAAACCTTCTGATGTCACCCAACACCCAACGTCCCCCAAAAACCTTCTGATGTCACCCCAACATCCCCCCCCAACACCCAACGTCCCCCAAAAAACCTTCTGATGTCACCCAACACCCAATGTCCCCCAAAAAACCTTCTGATGTCACCCCAACACCCCCAAAAACCTTTTGATGTCACCCCAACACCCAACGTTCCCCAAAAAACATTGTGATGTCACCCCAACACCCCCAAAACCTTCTGATGTCACCCCAACACTCCCCAAAAACCTTCTGATGTCACCCCAACACCCAACGTTCCCCAAAAAACATTGTGATGTCACCCCAACACCCCCCAAAAACCTTCTGATGTCACCCCAACACCCAACGTCCCCCAAAAAACCTTCTGATGTCACTCCAACATCCCCCAAAAACCTTGTGATGTCACCCCAACACCCAACGTCCCCCAAAAAACCTTCTGATGTCACCCCAACATCCCCCAAAAAACCTTCTGATGTCACCCAACACCCAACACCCCCAAAACCTTCTGATGTCACCCCAACATCCCCCAAAAAACCTTCTGATGTCACCCCAACACCCAACATCCCCCAAAAACCTTCTGATGTCACCCCAACACCCCCCAAAAACCTTCTGATGTCACCCCAACACCCAACGTCCCCCAAAAAACCTTCTGATGTCACCCAACACCCAACGTTCCCCAAAAACCTTCTGATGTCACCCCAACACCCCCAAAAACCTTCTGATGTCACCCCAACACCCAACGTCCCCCAAAAAACCTTCTGATGTCACCCCAACATCCCCCAAAAACCTTCTGATGTCACCCCAACACCCAACATCCCCCAAAAACCTTCTGATGTCACCCCAACATCCCCCAAAAACCTTCTGATGTCACCCCAACACCCCCAAAAAACCTTGTGATGTCACCCCAACACCCAACGTCCCCCCAACACCCCATGTCCCCCGGTGTCCCCTCAGGGCTGGTGACACTCACTCTGCTGCAGCCACTCCCAGTGCTTGTCCCACTTCTCCGTCATCTCCTTCTTCTTCGCCAGGAGCTTCTCCATGTGGGATTTGATCTGCGGGGGGGGGTGGGGGTGGGTCAGGACACCCCAAAAAGTTCCACCACGCCCCCTCCCCCACATGTCCCACCCCCCTCGGCGGCACCTCGTCGGCCGCCGGGCTCTTGCTGAGGATCAGGGTCTTGCCCAGCTCCAGGCAGGTGGCCACGTTCTTGGCCCGGGCCTCCATCTCGGTTTTGAGGCTCTGGTGGTCGTTCATCAGCAGCTCCACCGAGGACACGTCCCTGGGGGCAGGGCAGGGACAAGGGTGGCACCGAACCCCAAAATTAGGTGGGGAGGGAGGGGGGTCCTTGGTGGCTGGGAGGGGACATCCTCAGATGGAGCAGGACATGGGATGGTGGCACCGTGAGAGGCCAGGGCATGTCCTTGGGTCCATGGGAGGCCAGGACTTGGTCTTTGGGTCCATGGGAGGCCAGGACTTGGTCCTTGGGTTCATGATGGGACAGGACTTGGTCCTTGGGTCCATGATGGGACAGGACTTGGTCTCTGGGTTCATGGGGGGACAGGACTTGGTCCTTGGGTCCATGATGGGACAGGACTTGGTCTTTGGGTCCATGGGAGGCCAGGACTTGGTCCTTGGGTTCATGATGGGACAGGACTTGGTCCTTGGGTCCATGATGGGACAGGACTTGGTCTTTGGGTCCATGATGGGACAGAACTTGGTCTTTGGGTTCATGATGGGACAGGACTTGGTCCTTGGGTCCATGATGGGACAGGACTTGGTCTTTGGGTTCATGATGGGACAGGACTTGGTCTTTGGGTCCATGGGAGGCCAGGACATGGTCCTTGGACCCATGGTGGGACAGGCCATGGATCCTCAGATGGACCAGGACACGGGATCTTGGGATGGACCAGGACCTTGGGTCCATGACAGGACAGGACCCAGACCCTCAGATGGACGAGGACACAGAACCTTGGAATGGACCAGGATGCTCAGATGGACCAGGACACGGGATCTTGGAATGGACCAGGACTTGGTCCTTGGACCCATGACAGGACAGGACATGGATCCTCAAATGGACCAGGACATGGGACCTTGGGATGAACCAGGATGCTCAAATGGACCAGGACACGGGACCTTGGGATGGACCAGGACCTTGGGTCCATGATGGGACAGGACCCAGACCCTCAGATGGACCAGGACATGGGACCTTGGACCAGCCCAGCCCTTGCCCCACATCCACCTCCCCCACCTGGGCTTCTCCCCGGCGCCCATCTGCTGCAGCACCCCATCCATCCACGCCAGCAGCTCCCTGACGGCGCCCACGAAGCGAATCTTGTCGGCCACGCTGGCCACGTGCAGCCGGCACTCCTCGCACGCCGCCAGCAGCTCCTTCCACGCCCGCAGCACCTCCTGCTCCCTCCCGGCGATGGCCTCGGCGTTGTCACCGGCGTAGAGCGTCCGCAGCTGCGCCGCTCCCTCCTGCAGCTGCCTCACCTGCGTCACCAGCACCTCCACGTCGTGTTCGAAGGCGCCCAGGGCTCTCTGCAGAGCTCCGGCCGAGCTCCTGCCCTCCCTCGCCGCCAGCTCGGGCAGCCGCTGACGCTTCTCCTCGATCTGCCCCAGCAGGTCCTTGCAGTCGTTGAAGAACTTGTGCAGCTCGTGGGACGCCGCCAGCATCTGGGCGCGCGTCTCCATCAGCTCCAGCAGGTCGGCCCAGGCCTCGTTGACGCCGTCCTTCCACTCGGCGATGGTGGCGGCGTCGGTGTGGCCGTAGTCGATGAGCTCGTCCACCATCTGGTTGACGGCGGCGATGCGCTCCTGGCCCACGCTGCCCGTCTCGCTGGCGAACTCCAGGAACTTCTCCTGCAGCAGCTGAGGTGGCCCCCCGGGGCAGGGGGTCAGTGGTCAGTGGGTCAGGGGTCAGGGGTGGGGCAGGGGTCAGTGGGTCAGGGGTCAGTGGGTCAGGGGTCAGGGGTGGGAAGGGGTCAGTGGGGCAGGGGTGAGGGGTGGGTGGGGCAGGGGTCAGGGGTGGGAAGGGGTCAGTGGGGCAGGGGTCAGGGGTGGGTGGGGCAGGGGTCAGGGGTGGGGCAGGGGTCAGGGGTGGGGCAGGGGTCAGTGGGGCAGGGGTGGGCAGGGGTCAGTGGGCCACCAGGACAGTGCCAGGACCACCAGGTGGGCACAGAGGTGACACTCAGGACCCCCAGGGTGGTGCCAGGACCCCCAAGATGGTGCCAGGACCCCCAAGATGGTGCCAGGACCCCCAGGACGGTGCCAGGACCACCAGGATAGTGCCAGGACCACCAGAACAGTGCCAGAACCACCGGGTGGGCACAGAGGTGACACTCAGGACCACCAGGATGGTTCCAGGACCCCGGGGATGGTTCCAGGACCCCCAGGATGGTGCCAGAACCACCAGGTGGGCACAGAGGTGACACTCAGGACCACCAGGACGGTGCCAGGACCCCCAGGATGGTGCCAGGACCACCAGGAGGGCACAGAGGTGACACTCAGGACCCCCAGGATGGTGCCAGGACCCCCAGGATGGTTCCAGGACCCCCAGGACGGTGACAGGACCCCCAGGTGGGCACAGAGGTGACACTCAGGACCCCGGGGATGGTGCCAGGACCCCCAGGATGGTGCCAGGACCACCAGGTGGGCACAGAGGTGACACTCAGGACCACCAGGACGGTGCCAGGACCCCCAGGATGGTTCCAGGACCACCAGAATGGTGCCAGGACCCCCAGGATGGTGCCAGAACCCCCAAGATGGTTCCAGAACCACCAGGTGGCCACAGAGGTGACACTCAGGACCCCCAGGACAGTGCCAGAACCCCCGGCAGAGATCAACACCCACCCCCAGCACCCCGCTGACAACACCAAGACCCTCCACCACCACCACCACCACCAACCCCCATCAACCCCAACACCCACCCTGTCACCCAACCCCTCACCGTGACGTGCTCGAAGTCCTGCCCCAGCTCGGGCGAGCCGGCCACCACCTCCTTCTCGGCGATCCAGTGCTCCAGCTCGTCCACCTCGCGGTTGAGCTGGTAGAGCCAGTACTGCTGCTCCAGCTTGACCTTGCGCTCCTCCACCAGCTCCTTCAGAGACACGTACAGCCGGTCAACCTGCGACTGACGCCTGCTGACCTGTTCGCTGGGCAAGGACACGGCGGCCGTCAGGTGACGGTGACAACGGTGACGGTGATGGTGGTAGTGGGGGTGGGTGGAGGGTGGGAGGAGGGACAGACCTCTGGGGGTGGCCGAGCTCGAGGAGGGCGCGGCACTGGCGGGAGAGTTGGGCGATGGTGTCCTCGTAGTTGTCGATGGTTTGTTCGGTGAGGAGGTGTTTCTTGAGGAGTTGGAGGGTGCTTTGTTCGTCCTGGGGTGGGGGAGAGAGGGAGGAGCGGGGAATTGGTGGGACCAGCTCAGTTAAACCCGACCTAGTCAGTCAAACAACACAACCAAGGCAGCCCAACCCAGTTAAACCCAACCTAATCAACCGAGCAATGCAACCAACCCAACCCAGTTAAACCTGACTTAGTCAATCAAACAACACAACCAAGGCAGCCCAACCCAGTTAAACCCAACCTAATCAACCAGCCAAACTAACAAACCCAACCCAACCCAACCCAGTTAAACCCAACCTAGTCAATCAACCAACCCAACCAAGGCAGCCCAACCCAGTTAAACCCAACCCAGTTAAACCCAACCTAGTCAACCAACCAACCCAACCAAGGCAGCCCAACCCAGTTAAACCCAACCCAGTTAAACCCAACCTAGTCAATAAACCAACCCAACCAAGGCAACCCAACCCAATAAAACCCAACCTAGTCAATCAACCAACCCAACCAAGGCAGCCCAACCCAATTAAACCCAACCTAGTCAATAAACCAACCCAACCAAGGCAGCCCAACCAGTTAAACCCAACCTAGTCAATCAACCAACCCAACCAAGGCAGCCCAACCCAGTTAAACCCAACCTAATCAACGAACAAACCCAACCCAACCCAGTTAAACTCAACCTAATCAACCGAGCAATGCAACCAACCCAACCCAGTTAAACCCAACCTAATCAACCAACAAACCCAACCCAACCCAATTAAACCCAACCTAATCAACCGGCCAAGCTAACAAACCCAACCCAACCCAAACCAACTGAACCCAACCAAATAAACGGAGCAGCGCAACGAACCAAAACCAACCCAACCCAATTAAACCCAGCCTAATCAACCGAGCAATGCAACCAACCCAACCAAATTAAACTCAACCTAATCAACCTACCAGCCCAAAAACCAACCAACTCAAGCACTCAACCCAACAAACCCAACCCAACCCAACATAATCAACCCACCAATGGAATCAACCCAACCCAACCCAATTAAACCCAGCCTAATCAACCGAGCAATGCAACCAACCCAACCAACTCAAGCACTCAACCCAACAAACCCAACCCAACCTAACCAATGCACTCAGCCCAACCCAACCCAATCAACCAACAAAACTGAACCCAATTGAATCAACTGATCAACCCATAAAACACAACCAACCCAACCAATTCAACCACACAACCCAATGAACCCAACCCAACCGAATGAAACCCAACCTAATCAACCAACCAACCCAACCCAACCCAATGAAACCCAACCTAATCAACCAACCAACCCACTCAACCCAACCCCACCACCCAACCTAATCAACCAATGCAACCAAGACAATTAAAGTCAACCTAATTAACCAACCAACCCAAAAACCCCAACCAACTCAACCACCCAATCCAACAATCCCAACCCAACCAATGCACTCAGCACAACCCAACTCAACCCAACCTAATCAACCAACCAACCCAACCCAACACAATCCAACCACTCAACCCAATGTACCCAATTCACCCAACCTCATGCAATCCAACCCAACCCAACACAACCCAACCCAACTGAACCTGATCCAATCCAACCCAACAACCCAACTCACCCAAATAAACCAACCCAATGGCCAAACCAAACAAAACCAACCCAGCATCACCCAACCAACCCAATTCAACCAATCAAATCAACTCACCCACTCAACCCAACCCACCCAATTCACCCGACCCCAACCCCACCCCTCTGAACCCCACCTTCCCCTTCTCCTCGTTCATCAGGAGCAGCTCTTGTTCTCCCAGCCACGACTCCACCTCGGCCACGTCGAAGTAGTACTGCTCCAGCTGGTAGGTGGCATCCAGGGTCTGCTGCCGGCGCTCCGTCTGCTCCTGCAGCTCCGCCCACATCGTCCCCAAGCGCTCCAGGAGGCACCGCACGCCCTCGGCCTCGGGGCTCTTGATGGTGGCGACGGCGGCGGCGCGTTCCAGCACCTCGTCCACACGGGGCCGGTGCACCTGGATCTCCCTGCGCAGGTTCTGTGGGGTGGGGTGGAGGTGGGTGGGGGGGTCGGGGTGGGGCATCCCCTGGCATCAAAGGTGGTGTGGGAGCTGACCTGGTTCTTCTTGATGAACTGTTGGACGGTCTGGAGGTTGGTGCCGTGGTCCTTGAGCATGGCCAAGGGCAGGCGGTCCTGGACCCACATCTGGGGATGGGGGTGGAGCTCGGTGTCATGGCTGTGCCCCATCCCATCCCATCCCATCCCATCCCATCCCATCCAATCCATTCCCATCCCATCCCATCCCATCTCATCCCATCCCATCCCATCCCATCCCATCTCATCCCATCCCATTACATCCCATCCCATCCCATCCCATCCCATCCCATTACATCCCATCCCATCCCATCCCATCCCATCCCATCCCATCCCATCCTATCCCATGGGTCCTATCCCATGGATCCCATCGCATGGATTCTATTCCATTCCATCCCATCCCATCCCATCCCATCCCATCCCATCCCATCCCATCCCATCCCATCCCATCCCATCCCCATTTCTGTGTTCACCTCCAGCTCCCCTCATTTCCATTCTCATCCATCTTCATCCCCATCCATCTCCACCTCCATTTCCTTCTCCATCCCCATCTCCATCTCCATCTCCACCTCCATCTCCACCTCCATCTCCATCTCATCCCCATCTTCTTCTCCATCTCCATCCCCATCTCCACCTCCACCTCCATCTCCACCTCCATTTCCTTCTCCATCCCCATCTCCATCTCCAACTCCATCTCCATCTCCATCCCCACCTCCATCTCATTTCCATTTCCATTTCCATTTCCATTTCCATTTCCATTTCCATCTCCATTTCCATCTCATTTCCATCCCACCTCCATCCCCATCTCCATCTCCATCTCCACCTCCACCTCCATCTCCACCTCCACCTCCATCTCCATCTCCACCTCCATCTCCATCTCCATTTCCATCTCATCTCCATCCCATCTCCATCCCATCTCCATCTCCATCTCCACCTCCATCCCCATCTCCACCTCCATCTCCACCTCCACCTCCATCTCCATTTCCACCTCCACCTCCATCCCCATCCCCATCCCCATCTCCATCTCCACCTCCATCTCCATCTCCATCTCCATCCCATCTCCATCCCATCTCCATCTCCATCTCCACCTCCATCTCCACCTCCATCCCCATCTCCATCTCCACCTCCACCTCCATCTCCATTTCCACCTCCACCTCCATCCCCATCCCCATCCCCATCCCCATCCCCATCTCCATCTCCACCTCCACCTCCATCCCACCTCCATCTCATTTCCATCCCACCTCCATCCCCATCTCCATCTCCATCTCCACCTCCACCTCCATCTCCACCTCCACCTCCATCTCCATCTCCACCTCCATCTCCATCTCCACCTCCATCCCCACCTCCATCCCCATCTCCATCTCCATCTCCATCTCCATCTCCACCTCTACCTCCACCTCCATCTCCATTTCCATCTCCATCTCCATCTCCATCTCCACCTCCATCCCCATCTCCATCTCCTTCTCCATCTCCATCTCCATCTCATTTCCATTTCCATTTCCATTTCCATTTCCATTTCCATCTCATCTCCATCCCATCTCCATCTCCATCTCCATCTCCACCTCCATCCTAGCTCCACCTCCATCTCCATCTCCATCTCCATCCTAGCTCCATCTCCATCTCCATCTCCATCTCCATCTCCATCCCATCTCCATCTCCATCTCCACCTCCACCTCCACCTCCACCTCCATCTCCATCTCCATCTCCATCTCCATCTCCATCTCCATTTCCATCTCCATCTCATTTCCATTTCCATTTCCATTTCCATCTCATCTCCATCCCATCTCCATCTCCAACTCCATCTCCACCTCCACCTCCATCCCCATCCCCATCCCCATCTCCATCTCCACCTCCACCTCCATCCCATCTCCATCTCATCTCCATCCCCATCTCATCTCCATCTCCATCTCCATCCCCATCTCCACCTCCACCTCCATCCCCATCTCCATCCCCATCTCCATCTCCATCTCCATCTCCACCTCCACCTCCACCTCCACCTCCACCCCACCCCACCCCACCCCACCCCACCCCACCCCACTCAGGTACTCACCACCTCATCCTCCAGCTCATGGCTGACCTGATGCACCTCCTTGGAGGCCAACAGGATCCTCCGGCGCTCCTTGAGGGGCTCGATGAGGCGCACGATGCGCGTTCCCACCGCGCTCTGCCGCTCGTCCACCGCGTCCCGCCCGGCCGCCTGTGCCGGCAGCGCCGCCGCCTGCGCCTGTAGCTCGCCCACCTCCTTGTACCACTCCTCCACCTGCGACTCCATCGTCTGGGGATGCGCCGGGGACGCGGGGTGGGCAAGGTGGCCGTGATGGCACCTCCAGCGCTCGGCGTGGAGCGTCACCCCAAAAAATGTGGTGGCCCCATAATTTGGTGCCCACCATAACCTGGTGTCCACCTAATTAACCAATCAACCCAAAAACCCCAACCAACTCAACCACCCAATCCAACAATCCCAACCCAACCAATGCACTCAACACAACCCAACTCAACTCAACCCAACCCTAATCAACCAACCAACCCAACCCAACACAACCCAACCACTCAACTCAATGTACCCAATTCACCCAACCCAACACAACCCAACCCAAACCAACTCAACTCAACCTCATCCAACCCATGAGGTGACCCCATAATTTGGTGCCCACCATAATCTGGTGTCATTCCCCATAATGTGGTGGCCCCATAATTTGGTGCCCACCAAAACCTGGTGTCACCCTCCATAACGTGATGACCCCATAATTTGGTGTGCACCATAATCTTGTGTCCCTCCATATTGTGGTGGCCCCATAATTTGGTTCCCACCAAAATCCGGAGGCCACCATAACCTGGTGTCCTTCCATAACCTGATGTCACCCACCATAATGTGGTGACCCCATAATTTGGTGTGCACCATAATCTGGTGGCCACCATAACCTGGTGTCCTTCCACAACCTGGTGTCACCCACCATAATGTGGTGTCCCTCATAATATGGCATCTACCATAATCTGGTGTCACCCTCCATAACGTGGTGACCCCATAATTTGGTGTCCACCATAACCTGGTGTCACCCTCCATAACGTGATGACCCCATAATTTGGTGTGCACCATAACCTGGTGGCCACCATAACCTGGTGACCTTCCACAACCTGGTGTCACCCACCATAATGTGGTGTCCCTCATAATATGGCATCTACCATAATCTGGTGTCACCCTCCATAACGTGGTGACCCCATAATTTGGTGTCCACCACAATCTGGTGTCCACCATAATCTGGTGTCACCCTCCATAACGTGGTGTCCCTCACAATATGGCGTCTACCACAATCTGGTGTCCACCATACCCTGCTGTCCCCCCAGCACCCAATGCCACCCCCAGACCCGGTGTCCCCACAACAATCTGGTGACCCCCAGAATTGGGCAAAGTCCCTCCAAGACCTGGTGTCCCCCCAACACCCAAAGTCTCCCGAAGATCCAATGTCCCTTCAAGACCTGGTGTCCCCCAAGGCCGGGTGTCCCCCCAAGGCCGGGTGTTCCCCCCAAGGCCGGGTGTTCCCCCCAAGGCCGGGTGTCCCCTCCAAGGCTGGGTGTCCCCTCACACCCTGGCGTCCCCCCAACACCCAATGACCATCCAACACCCGATGACAATCCAACACCCAATGACCATCCAAGACTCAATGTCCCCCCAACACCCAATGACCCTTCAAGACCCAACATGTCCCCAAGACCTTGTGTCCCCCCCAGCATCCAATGTCCCCCCAACACCCAATGACCATCCAACACCCAATGATCCCCCAACAGCCAATGACCCTTCAAGACCCAATGTCCCTCAAGGCCTGATGTCCCCTCACATCTTGGTGTCACCCCAACGCCCAATGACCATCCAACACCCGATGACCCTTCAAGACCTAACGTCCCTCAAGGCCTGGGGTCCCCTCACATCTTGGTGTCCCCCCAACACCCAATGACCATCCAACACCTGATGACCATCCAACACCCAATGACCCTTCAAGACGCAATGTCCCTCAAGGCCTGGTGTCCCCTCACATCTTGGTGTCACCCCAACACCCAATGACCATCCAACACCCAATGTCCCTTCAAGACCTAACGTCCCTCAAGGCCTGGTGTCCCCTCACATCTTGGTGTCCCCCCAACACCCAATGTCCCCCCAACGCTCGATGTCCCCCAAAGACCCAACATTCCCCCAACACCCAATGTCCCTAGAACACCCAACATCCCCCCAAGGTCTGCTGTCCCCTCAATGTCCCCAGGAGTCCCCAAGGCCCCACCTGCAGCCTCTTGAGCTGGCGGCTGACGCTGCGGAGGTCGGCGCCGCTGCCCACGGTCTCCAGCTGCTCCTCCAGTTGTCCCAACACCCAACGTCCCCCCAACTCTCAATGTCCCCTCCAAACCTGGTGTCCCCTCACATCCCGGTGTCCCCCCAACACCCAATGACCATCCAAGACTCAATGACCCCTCAACACCCAATGTCCCTTCAAGACCCAACATGTCCCTAAGACCTTGTGTCCCCCCCCAGCATCCAATGTCCCCCCAACACCCAATGTCCCCCCAACACCCAATGACCATCCAACACCCGATAACCCTTCAACACCCAATGTCCCTCAAGGCCTGGTGTCCCCACACATCTTGGTGTCCCCCAACACCCAATGTCCCCCCAACGCTCGATGTCCCCCAAAGACCCAATGACCCTTCAAGACCCAACATCCTCCCAACACCCAATGTTGCCCCAAGGTCTGCTGTCCCCTCAATGTCCCCAGGGGTCCCCAAGGCCCCACCTGCAGCCTCTTGAGCTGGCGGCTGACGCTGCGGAGGTCGGCGCCGCCGCCCACGGTCTCCAGCTGCTCCTCCAGCCGGCCCAGCCGCGCCTCCACGTCGGCGTAGCTCCGTGCCAGGCGCTCGGCGGCCGCGCCTCGGCCAAGCGCCGGGCCCGGGCCTGGCTGCTGCTCTCCAGCTCCTGCCAACATCGCCGCAGCTCCTCCAGCTGCCGCCGCACGGCCCCGCTCAGCTCCGGCTTGGCCTGCACCAGCTCCTCGCCTTCCTGGGGGTTGGGGGGGGGACCCCAAAATTTGTCACAAGGGGTTTGGACAAAATTCATCATTGGGGTTTGAGGGTAAAAGGGGGACCCCAAATTTGGCACAAGGGGTTTGGGCAAAATTCATCATTGGGGGTTTGGGGGGTAAAAAGGGGGGGACCCCAAATTTGGCACAAGGGGTTTGGGCAAAATTCATCACTGGGGGTTTGGGGGGTAAAAAGGGGGGGACCCCAAAATTTGTCACAAGGGGTTTGGGCAAAATTCATCATTGGGGGTTTGGGGGGTAAATGGGAGGGACCCCAAAATTTGTCACAAGGGGTTTGGGCAAAATTCATCATTGGGGGTTTGGGGGAAAAAGGGGGGGGACCCTAAAATTTGTCACAAGGGGTTTGGCCAAAATTCATCATTGGGGGTTTGGGGGGTAAAAGGGGGGGACCCCAAAATCCTGCACCAGCTCCTCGCCTTCCTGGGGTTTGGGGGGGGGGGACCCCAAAATTTGTCACAAGGGGTTTGGGGGCAAATGGGGATCCCAAAATTCATCATTGGGGGTTTGGGGGGGTAAAAGGGGGGGGACCCCAAAATTTGTCACAAGGGGTTTGGGGGCAAGGGGGGGACCCCAAAATTCACCACAAGGGGTTTGGGGGCAAGAGGGGACCCCAAAATTCATCAGGAGGGGTTTGGGGCCAAGTTAGGACCCTAAAATTCATCATTAGGGGTTTAGGGGCATTGGGAGACCCCAAAATTAATCAGGAAGGATTTAGGGGCAAGGTGGGACCCCAAAATTCATCCCAAGGGGTTTGGGAGCAAATGGGAATCCCAAAATTCATCATTGGGGGTTTGGGGGTAAAGGGTGATCCCAAAATTCATCATTGGGGGTTTGGGGGCAAAGGGGGATCCCAAAATTTATCATTGGGGGTTTGGGGGTTTGGGGGGACCCCAAAATTTGTCACAAGGGGTTTGGGGGGCAAATGGGGATCCCAAAATTTATCATGAGGAATTTGGGGACAAGGTGGGACCCTAAAATTCATCAGGAGGGGTTTGGGGACAAAGTGGGACCCCAAAATTTTCACAAGGGGTCTAGGGGCAAGGGGACCCCAAAATTCAGCATGGGGGGTTGGGGAGCAATGTGGGACCCCAAAATTCACCACGAGGGGATTGGGGACAATGGGGGACCCCAAAATTCATCAGGAGGGGTTTGGGGTGAAGGTGGGACCCCAAAATTTGTCACGTGGGGTTGGGGGACACAGAGAGACTGGGGGAGGGGACACGAGGGGGGACACAGGGACAGTTTGGGGGCAGGAGGGACACGGGGGACACGGGGGGACACGGGGGGGGACACGGGGACAGTGGGGGAGGGGCAGGAGGGACACGGGGGTGACACCGGGAGGGAACACGGGGACAGTGAGGGGGGGACACGAGTGGGGGAGGGGACACCGGAATAGTGGGGGAGGGGGACAGGAGGGACACGGGGGGTGACACAAAGGGGGTGACACGAATGGGGGGGGGAGGGGGTGACACAAATGGGGGGAGGGGGTGACACGGCGCCAATTTTGGGGAGGGGGGGGAGGGGCCGCACCCGCAGCGCCGCCGAATGACGTCATCAAACCGGGGAGGGGGCGGGGACGGGGGGGGAGGGGAGGGGGCGCTGCAGCACGAGGAGGGGGAGGGGCGAGGGGACAAACAACCCCCTCCCCATTTTTCCACCCTCCCCCATTTTTTCCTTCTTTTTTCCCACCCCCCCTCATTTTATTTTTATCCCTCCCCCTCATTTTTTTCCCCGACTCATTTTATTTTTATTTTTTTTTATTTTTCCCCCACTCCCCCATTTTATTTAATTTATTTTAATTTTCCCCCACCCCCACTCATCCCATCCCCATTTTTTTCCATTCCCCCCCCTCCCCCTCCCCTCCCCTTATTTCTATTTTAGTTTTATTTTATTTCTATTTTATTTTTTATTTCTATTTAATTTTTATTTTATTTCTATTTTATTTTTATTTTATTTCTCTTTTATTTTTCCCCCATCCCCCCATTTTATTTTAATTTTATTTTTATTTTTATTTTATTTTTATTTTTCCCCCACCTCCACCTCATTTTATTTTCATTTTATATTTATTTTATATTTATTTTATTTCTATTCTATTTTTATTTCTATTTTATTTCTACTTTATTTTTATTTTTCACCCACCCCCACTCATTTTATTTTTATTTTATATTTATTTTATATTTATTTTATTTTAATTTCATTTCCATTTTATTTCTATTTTATTTCTATTTTATTTTTATTTTATTTGTAATTTATTATTATTTTATTTCTATTTTATTTCTATTTTATTTTTATTTTATTTCTATTTTATTTTTATTTTATTTCTATTTTACTTTTATTTTATTTCTATTTTATTTCTATTTTATTTCTATTTTATTTCTATTTTATTTCTATTTTATTTTTACTTCCCCCCACCCCCCCATCATTTTATTTTTATTTTATATTTTTTTATATTTATTTTATTTTTATTTTTTTTCTATTTTATTTCAATTTTATTTTTTTTATTTCTATTTTTTTATTTTATTTCTATTTTATTTCTATTTTATTTCTATTTTATTTCTATTTTATTTTTATTTTATTTCTATTTTATTCCTATTTTATTCCTATTTTATTTCTATTTTATTTCTATTTTATTTCTATTTTTTTATTTTATTTCTATTTTATTTTTATTTTATTTCTATTTTATTTTTTTTTTTTTTTTTTTATTTTATTTCTATTTTATTTTTTTTATTTTATTTCTATTTTATTTTTATTTTATTTCTATTTTATTTTTATTTTATTTCCATTTTATTTCTATTTATTTTTATTTTCTTTTTATTCCTATTTTATTTCTATTTTATTTTACTTCTATTTTATTTTTATTTTATTTCTATTTTATTTCTATTTTATTTTCTATTTTATTTTTTTTATTTTATTTTTATTATTTTATTTTTTTTTATTTCTTTTTATTTTTATTTCTATTTTTTTTATTTCTATTTTATTTCTATTTTTTTCTATTTTATTTCTATTTTTTTATTTTTTTATTTTATTTCTATTTTATTTTTATTTTATTTCTATTTTATTTTTATTTCTATTTTTTTATTTTTTTATTTTTCTTTCTATATTTATTTTATATTTATTTTATTTCTATTATATTTCTATTTCTATTTTATTTTTATTTCCCCCACCCCCACTCATTTTATTTCGTTTATTTTTATTTTCCCCCACCCACTCATTTTATTCCATTTATTTCTATTTTCCCCACCCCCACTCATCCCACCCCATTATTTTTATCCCCCTCCCTCCTCCCTCCCATCCCTCCCCCCCCCGCACCTTCTGCACGCTGCGCAGCCACTCGCGGCCGTGGCGCAGCCGCTGGCGCAGCGCGCGCAGCTCCGCGCGGGGTCCCGGCGGCCCGGCCCCGGCTCCGGCTCCGGCTCCGGCTCCGGCTCCGGCTCCGGCTCCGGCTCCATCCGCGCCCGCGCGCGGCTCCAGGCGCGCAGCTGGGGGAGGGGCGGGGACGGACACCTTCAGCGCCAGGGGGAGGGTTGCTTCTTGGGGGTTTTTTTTTGGGATTTTTTTTTTTTTTTTTTTTTTTTTTTGGGAATTTATTTTTTTTTTTGGGTTTTTTTTTTGGGATTTTTTTTTGGGAATTTTTTTGTTTTTTTGTTTTTTTTTTTTTGGGAATTTATTATTTTTTTGGGGGATTTTTATTTTTTTGGATTTTTTCATGGGGGAGGTTTTTTTTTATTTTTTTAAATTTATTTTTTTTTTGGAATTTATTTTTTTTTTTTGGGATTTTCTTTTTTTTTTTTTGGGATTTTTTTTTCGGGAAGGGTTTCTTTTTGGGATTTTTTTTTTTTTGATTTTTTTTTTTTTTTTTTTTTTTTTTTTTTTTTTTTTGTGATTTTTTTTTTTATGGTTTTTTTTTTTTGCAATTTATTTTTTGGGGGATTTTTTTTTTTGGGATTTTTTTATTTTTTTTTTTTTTGGGATTTTTTTTGGGGGAGGATTTTTTTTTTTTTTTTTTAGGATTTTTTTTTTTGGGCTTTTTAAATTTTTTTATTTTTTGGGATTTTTTTTGGGGAATTTTTGTGGGTTTTTTGGGATTTTAATTTTTTAGGGATTTTTTTAGTGTTTTTTATTTTTTTCTTTTTTTTGAGGCGGAATTTTTTAGGGATTTTTTGGGGGATTTTTTTTTTTTTGGGGTTGTTTTTTTACTTGGGGGATTTTCTTTTTTTTTTTCCTTGGTTTTTTTTTTTTTTGGAGGGCGGATTTTTTTATTTTATTTTGATTTTTTTTTTTTTTGAGGGATTTTTTTTTTGGGGGATTTTTTTAATTTTTTTTAATTCTTTTGGGGGATTTTTTTTTTTTTTTGATTTTTTGGGGATTTTTTTTTTTATTTTGGATTTTTTTTTTTTTTTTGGGGGATTTTTTTATTTTATTTTTTAAATTTTTTTGGGGGAATTTTTTTTGGTGGGGATTTTTTTTTGTTTTTTTGGTTTTTTTTTGGGGGGGTGTGGAGTGGTTAAACCCTCCCCCCTTTCTTCTTTTTTTTTTTTCACCCTCTCCCCGGAAAATTAAAAAGTTGATTATGGAAAAAAAAATTAAGAAAATGGGGTCCAAAGGAAAAAAAAATGGGGGAAAAGACAAAAAATCGGGTTTAAAAAAAAAAAAAAAAATCGTTTGAGCAAAAAAAAAATTATTTAGGAAAATCGGGTTTAAAAAAATCGTTTTTTCCTCCACTCTCCCGGAAAATTAAAAAAATTGGTTTGAGCAAAAAAATTATTTAGAAAAATGGGGTCCAAAAAAAAAAAAAATTGTTTGGGCAAAAAAAAAAAAAATCGGGTTAAAAAAAAAAATCGGTTAAAAAAAAAAAAATCGGGTTTAAAAAAAAAAAATCCTTTTTCCCCCACTCTCTCCCGGAAAAATAAAAAAATTTGGTTTGAGAAAAAAAAAAAAAAAATCGGGTTTAAAGGAAAAAAATCGTTTGCGCAAAAAAAAAATAATAAAATAAAAAAATCCGGTTTAAAAAAAATCGGGTTAAAAAAACCTTTTTTTCCCGCCACTCTCTCCCGGAAAATAAAAAAATTTGGTTTGAGCAAAAAAATTTTAAAAATCGGGTTTAAAGGAAAAAAATCGTTTGCGCAAAAAAAAAAAAAAAAACCGGTTTAAAAAAAAAAAAAATTTTAAAAAAAAAAAAAAATTTCCCGCCACTCTCTCCCGGAAAAATAAAAAATTTGGTTTGAGAAAAAAATTTAAAATCGGGTTTAAAGGAAAAAAAACCCGTTTGAGCAAAAAAAAAAAAATAAATAAAATAAAAAATCGGGTTTAAAAAAAAAAAAATGGGTTTAAAAAAAAAAATCCTTTTTTCCCGCCACTCTCTCCCGGAAAAATAAAAAAATTTGGTTTGAGCAAAAAAAAAAAAAAAAATTAAAATCGGATTTAAAGGAAAAAAATCGTTTGCGCAAAAAAAAAAAAAAAAAAAATCCGGTTTAAAAAAAAAAAAATCGGGTTTAAAAAAAAATCCCTTTTTCCCGCCACTCTCTCCGGAAAAATAAAAAAATTTGGTTTGAGAAAAAAAAAAAAAAAATCGGGTTTAAAGGAAAAAAATCGTTTGCGCAAAAAAAAAAAAAAAAAATAAAAAAAAATCCGGTTTAAAAAAAAAAAAATCGGGTTTAAAAAAAAAAAAAAATCCTTTTTTCCCTCCACTCTCTCCCGGAAAAATAAAAAAAAATTTGGTTTGAGAAAAAAAAAAAAAATTTTAAAAATCGGGTTTAAAGGAAAAAAACCCGTTTGAGCAAAAGAAAAAAAAAGGAGGTTAAAAAAATGCGAAAAAAAAAAAAAGGGTAAAAAGTAATAAAAATCCTTTAAAAAAAAAAAAAAAAAAAAAAGGGTTAAAAAAATAATAAAAAAATCCTTTGCACAAAAAAAAAAAAAAAAAAAAAAAAAAATTTAAAATCCCTTGCGTAAAAAAAAAAAAATCCGGTTTAAAAAAAAAAAAATCTTTGGGAAAAAAAAAAAAATCGGTTTAAAAATAATAAAAAAATCCTTTCTTTGCGCAGGAAAAAAAATAATAAAAAATCGGGTTAAAAAAATAATTTAAAAAATCGTCCTTTGCAGGAAAAAAAAAATTTAAAAAAATCCGGTTAAAAAATATAATTTTAAAAAATCTTTTGCCCAAAAAAAAAAAAAAAAAAAAGGTTAAAAAATAATTTTAAAATCCTTTGCGCAGAAAAAAATTATTAAAAAATCCTTTGCGACAAAAAAACGATTGGTCATGAAAAAACTTAAAATAAAAAAATTCTTTGCGAAAAAAAAATGGAAAAAAATCCTTTGAGCCAAAGAAAAATTAAAAAAAAATTAATTTGGCCAAAAAAAAAAAAAATTTAAATAAAATCCTTTGAGCCAAAAAAAAAAAAAAAATTATCAATCCCAAAAAAATCAGATAGGACCCCCTTTCCTAAAAATCCAAAAAATAAATAAATAAAATAAAATAAATAAGAAATAAAAAAATAAATCCTCAAAAAAAAAAAAAAAAAAGCAGAGGGAAACTCCTCCCTTAAAAAAAAACAAAAAAACCAAAAAAAAATTTAAAAATAAATTTGATTTTCACAAAAAAAGAGTTGGGGACCCCCTTTCTAAAAAAAAAAAAAAATTTCCAAAAAAAAAGGAGGAGGGGAAAAAATTTAAAAAAAAATTTTTTTAAAAAATTCCAAAAAAAAAAATTCAAAAAAAAAAAAAAAAAAAAAAAAAAAAATTAAAAAAAAAATTCAAAAAAAAATTCAAAAAAAAATTCCAAAAAAATTCCAAAAAAATTTCCAAAAAAAAAAAAAAAATTCAAAAAAAAAAAAATTCAAAAAAAAAAAAATCAAAAAAAAAAATTCCCAAAAAAATTCCAAAAAAAAAAAAATTCAGAAGGAAAAGGGCGAGAGGAGCCCCCTCCCCCTCCCCTCCTCCCCCTCCCCTTTTTTTAATTTTTAAAATTTTTCCTCCCCTCCCCAAAAAAAAAAAAAAAAGCGGATTTGAGGTGGGGGGAGGGGTGAGGATGAGGAGGGGGAGGGAGGGAGGGATGAAGATGGGAGGGTGGGGGAGGGGATGAAGATGACGCAGGAGGAGGGAGGAGGATGAGGATGGAGCCAGGGGAGGAAGGCTCCGGAGGAGGAGGAGGAGGAGGAGGAGGAGGAGGGTGAGGGTGAGGAAGGCTCCGGAGGAGGAGGAGGAGGAAGAGGAGGGTGAGGAAGGCTCCGGAGGATGAGGAGGATGAGGAAGAGGAGGAGGAGGATGAAGGCCCTGGGAGGCTGAGGATGAGGAGGAGGAGGGTGAGGAAGGCTCTGGAGGATGAGGAGGAGGAGGAAGAGGACGAGGAGGGGGTGAGGAAGGCCCCGGGATGAGGAGGAGGAGGAGGGTGAGGAAGAGGAGGAGGAGGAGGAGGAAGGCTCCAGAGGAGGAGGAGGAGGATGAAGGCCCCGGGATGCGGCTGAGGATGAGGAGGGTGAGGGTGAGGAAGGCTCCGGAGGAGGATGAGGACGAGGGTGAGGGTGAGGAAGGCCCCGGGATGAGGCTGAGGATGGTGAGGAAGGCTCCGGAGGATGAGGAGGAGGAGGAGGAAGAGGAGGATGAGGAGGAGGAGGAGGAAGAGGAGGAGGAGGAAGGCCCCGGGAGGGTGAGGATGAGGAGGGTGAGGAGGGGGAGGAGGAAGGCTCAGGAGGAGGAGGAGGAGGGTGAGAAAGAGGAGGATGAGGAGGGTGAGGAGGTGAGGAAGGCTCCGGGATGAGGAGGAGGAGGAGGAGGATGAAGGCCCCGGGAGGGTGAGAATGAGGAGGGTGAGGAGGGGGAGGAGGGGGAGGAGGAAGGCTCCGGGATGCGGCTGAGGCTGAGGATGAGGAGGGTGAGGAAGGCCCCGGGATGAGGAGGAGGAGGAGGAGGGTGAGGGTGAGGAAGAGGACGAGGAGGAGGGGAGGGTGAGGAAGGCCCTGGAGGAGGAGGAGGAGGATGAGGAGGAGGAGGATGAAGGCCCCGGGAGGGTGAGGATGAGGAGGGTGAGGAGGGGGAGGGTGAGGAAGGCCCCGGAGGCCCCGGGAGGAGGAGGAGGAGGAGGGGGAGGGTGAGGAAGGCCCCGGGAGGAGGCTGAGGATGAGGAGGGTGAGGGTGAGGAAGGCTCCGGGCTGAGGATGAGGAGGGTGAGGTGGAAGGCCCCGGAACGAGGAGGATGAGGAGGATGAGGAAGGCTCCAGAGGATGAGGAGGGTGAGGAAGGCTCCGGGCTGAGGAGGAGGGGGAGGAGGAGGAGGAAGAGGAAGGCCCCGGGATGCGGCTGAGGAAGAGGAGGATGAGGAGGGTGAGGAGGGGGAGGAGGAAGGCCCTGGGAGGCTGAGGATGAGGAGGGTGAGGAAGGCTCCGGGATGCCGCTGAGGATGAGGAGGATGAGGAGGGTGAGGAAGGCTCCGGGCTGAGGATGAGGAGGGTGAGGGTGAGGAAGGCTCCGGAGGATGAGGAGGGTGAGGCGGAAGAAGCGGCTCCGGCCCCAAAACCGGAAAACCCCAAAACACCCAGATCACCCAAAACATGCCAAATTACCCCAAAACCAGCCGAAATTACCCCGAAAACAGCCGAAAATGCCCGAAATCCCCAAAGACCGAAAATCCCGAAATACCCCAAAACCACCCAAATCAGCCAAAACCCAATCCCCAAAATCACCGAAATTACCCCAAAACAGCCGAAATGCCCAAATACCCCAAAACACCAAAACCAAATACCCAAACCAGCCCGAAATCACCCAAAACACCCAAAATACTCCAAATCACCCAAACACCGAAATCAGCCCAAATACCCCAAATACCCAAATACCCCAAAATCACCCGAATCACCCAAAATCCCAAACCCAAAAATCCAAACCCCCAAATACCCAAATCCCAAACCCAAATCACCTAAAATAGCCCCAAATCCACCCCAAATCATCGGGAATCCCAAATCCACCCCAAAATCCCCCAAATTCACCCCAAAATTACCCCGAAATGCCCCAAATCCTGCCCCAAATCTGCCCCAAAATCCCACAAATCCACCCCGAAAATGCCCCAAATCCATCCCAAAATACCCCAAAATCCCACAAATCCACCCCAAAATCCCAGAAATTCACCCCAAAATTACCCCAAATCCACCCCAAAATATCCCAAATCCACCCCAAAATTACCCCAAATCTGCCCCAAAATCCACCCCAAAATCCCCGAATCCCCGAAAATGCCCCAGATCCATCCCAAAATCCCCCAAATCCACCCCTAAATTCACCCCAAAATGCCCCAAATCCACCCAAAATCATCGGGAATCCCCCAAATTCACCCCAAAATCCCCAAAATTCACCCCAAAATTACCCCAAAATGCCCCAAATCTGCTTAAAATGCCCCAAATCCACCCAAAATCCCACAAATCCACCCGAAAATGCCCAAATCCATCCCAAAATACCCCAAAATCCCCCAAATCCACCCCAAAATCCCAGAAATTCACCCCAAAATTACCCCTAATCTGCCCCAAATCCACCCCAAAATGCCCCAAATCCCCGAAAATGCCCCAGATCCATCCCAAAATCCCCCAAATCCACCCCTAAATTCACCCCAAAATGCCCCAAATCCACCCAAAATCATCGGGAATCCCCCAAATTCACCCCAAAATTACCCTGAAATGCCCCAAATCTGCCCCAAATCCACCCCAAATTCACCCCAAAACCCCCCAAATCCACCCCAAAATCCTCAAAAATTCACCCCAAAATTTCCCCAAATCTGCCCCAAATCCACCTCAAAATCCCCAAATCCCCGAAAATGCCCCAGATCCATCCCCAAATCCCACAAATCCACCCCAAAATTCACCCCAAAATGCCCCAAATCCACCCAAAATCATCGGGAATCCCCCAAAATCCCCCAAATCCACCCCAAAATTACCCCAAAATGCCCCAAATCCGCCCCAAATCCGCCCCAAAATCCCCCAAATTCACCCCAATTCACCCAGATAATTTTTGGGGTATCATTTAAGGATCTCAGGGTATTTTGGGGTCTCCATCACACGAGGTCCACTCAGATTTTAGGTGCCCCATATTTTAGGGTCTCTGACATTACAGGGTGCCCCGTTTTGAATTGCCCATTTTGGGGTGTCAGTTTTTGGGGTGCCCCATTTTTGGGGTCTCAGATATTTTGGGGTGCCCCATTTTGGGGTGCCCCGTTTTTGGGGGTCTCAGATGATTTTTGGGCTGTCCCATTTTTGGGGAGCCCCGTTTTTGGGGTGCCCATTTTGGGGTGCCTCAGATATTTTGGGGTCTCAGATGATTTTTGGGGTGCCTCATCTTCCCAGAGATTGCCCCATTAGGGTCTCAGATATTTTTAAGGGTGTCCCATTTAGAGCCCTGTTTAGGGTGCCCATTTAGGATGTCTCAGATATTTTGGGGTCTCAGATGATTTTTAGGTGTCCCAGGGTGCTTATATTTTGGGGTGTCAGTTTTTGGGGTGTCTCAAATATTTTGGGGTGCCCCATTTAGGGTGCCCCCGTTCCCAAGTGTCAGATTTAATTGTCCCATATTTGGTCTCAGACATTTTGGGGTCTCAGTTTGCAGGGTGCTCCATATTCCCCAGGGTGCCCCATTTTTTAAGTGCCCCATTTAAGGGTGCCCCATTCTGGGGTGCCCCGTTTTAGTGTCAGATTTTAAGGGTGCCACATTCAGGGTCTCTCAGTTTTTGGGGTCTCAGATATTTTGGGGTGCCCCATTTTGGGGTGTCAGTTTTTGGGGTGTCTCAGATATTTTGGGGTCTCAGATGATTTTTGGGGTGCCCCATTTTGGGGTCTCAGATGATTTTTGGGGTGTCCCATATTTTGGGGTGCCCCATATTTTGGGGTCTCAGTTTTTGGGGTGCCCGTTTTCGGGGTCTCTCAGTTTTTGGGGTCTCAGATATTTTGGGGTGCCCCGTTTTTGGGGTGCCCCATTTTGGGGTGCCCATTTTGGGGTGTCTCAGATATTTTGGGGTCTCAGATGATTTTTGGGGTGCCCCATTTTTGGGGTGCCCCATTTTGGGGAGCCCCGTTTTTGGAGTCTCAGATGATTTTTGGGGTGTCAGATTTTGGGGTGCCCCATATTTTGGGGTCTCAGATTTTGGGGTGCCCCGTTTTCGGGGTTACTCCAATGATTTTTTGGGGTCTCAGTTTTTGGGGTGTCAGATTTTGGGGTGCCCGTTTTTGGGGTGCCCATTTTGGGGTTTCTCAGATATTTTGGGGTCTCAGATTTTGGGGTGTCAGTTTTTGGGGTGTCTCAGATATTTTGGGGTGCCCCATATTTTGGGGTGCCCCGTTTTTGGGGTGCCCCATTTTGGGGTGCCCGGTTTTTAGGGTGCCCCATTTTGGGGTGTCTCAGATATTTTGGGGTGTCTCAGATATTTTGGTGTCTCAGATGATTTTTGGGGTCTCTCAGATTTTGGGGTGCCCCGTTTTTGGGGTGCCCCGTTTTTGGGATGTCAGATTTTGGGGTGTCTCAGATATTTTGGGGTGCCCCATTTTGGGGTGCCCGTTTTTGGGATGTCAGATTTTGGGGTGCCCCATTTTTGGGGACTCTCAGATTATTTTTGGGGTGCCCGTTTTTGGGGTCTCAGATTTTAGGGTGTCCCATATTTTGGGGTCTCAGACGATTTTTGGGGTCTCAGTTTTTGGGGTGTCCCATATTTTGGGGTGCCCCATTTTTGGGTGCCCTGTTTTTGGGGTGCCTATTTTGGGGTGCCTCAGATATTTTGGGGTCTCAGATGATTTTTGGGGTCTCAGATTTTGGGGTGCCCCATTTTTGGGGTGTCAGTTTTTGGGGTCTCAGATGATTTTTGGGGTGCCCCGTTTTTGGGGTGTCAGATTTTGGGGTGTCTCAGATATTTTGGGGTCTCAGATGATTTTTGGGGTGCCCATTTTTGGGGTGCCCCATTTTGGGGTGCCCGGTTTTCGGGGTGCCCGTTGGGGCTCTCACCTCTCCGCACTCCTGCAGGAATCGCTGCAGCTCGAGCTGATCCTGGAGCCGCCGCCCCCGTTCCTGCGCCAGCTGCTGGTTCCGCTGGCTCCTGGGGTTAATTAACCACTAATTAACCACTAATTAACCACTAATTAACCACTAATTAACCACTAATTAACAAATCATTAACCAATCATTAACCTTAACAATCAATTAACCTCTTAATTAACCACTAGTTAACCCCAACCCGTTCCTGGGCCAGCTGCTGGTTCCGCTGGCTCCTGGGGTTAATTAACCACTAATTAACCACTAATTAACCACTAATTAACCACTAATTAACAAATCATTAACCTTAACAATGAATTAACCTCTTAATTAACCACTAGTTAACCCCAACCCAGTCCTGGGCCAGCTGCTGGTTCCGCTGGCTCCTGGAGTTAATTAATCACTAATTAACCACTAATTAACCACTAATTAACCACTAATTAACGACTAATTAACCACTAATTAACAAATCATTAACCTTAACAATGAATTAACCGCTTAATTAACCACTAGTTAACCCCAACCCGTTCCTGGGCCAGCTGCTGGTTCCACTGGCTCCTGGAATTAATTAATCATTAATTAATCAATAATGAACCACTAATTAATCACTAATTAACAAATCATTAACCCTAACAATTAATTAACCCCTTAATTAACAACTAGTTAACCCCAACCCAGTCCTGGGCCAGCTGCTGGTTCCGCTGGCTCCTGGGGGTAAAATCATTAATTAATTACTAATTAACCACTAATTAACCACTAATTAACCACTAATTAACCACTAATTCTGGGATCCTGCATGGAATGTCGAGATCCCACACGGAAATTTGGGATCCCACATGGAAATTTGGGATCCCACATGCAATGTTGAGATCCCACATGGAAATTTGGGATCCTACACGGAATTTTGGGATCCCACACGGAAATTTGGGATCCCACACGGAATTTTGGGATCCCACATGGAAATTTGGGATCCCACGTGGAATGTCTAGATCCCACACGGAAATTTGGGATCCCACATGGAAATCTGGGATCCCACATGGAATTTTGGGATCCTTCACGGAAATTTGGGATCCTGCATGGAATTTTGAGATCCCACATGGAAATTTGGGATCCCACATGGAAATTTGGGATCCTGCATGGAATTTTTGTGTCCCCACCTGTCCCTGAGCTGCTCCATGGCCTCGGCCACGCGCTCCCCGTGCAGGTTGGAATGTTGAGATCCCACATGGAATTTTGGGATCCCACATGGAAATTTGGGATCCCACATGAAATTTGGATCCTCATAAATTTGGATCCTGAATTGGGATCCCACATGGAATTTTGGGATCCTACATGGAATGTCGACATCCCACATGGAAATTTGGGATCCCACACGGAAATTTGGGATCTCACATGGAATTTTGGGATCCCACATGGAATGTTGAGATCCCACATGGATTTTGGATCCACCACGATTGGGATCCCACACAGAATGGGATCCCACGGGTCCCGGATCACACTGGAATTTGTGTGTCCCCACCTGTCCCTGAGCTGCTCCATGGCCTCGGCCACGCGCTCCCCGTGCAGGTTTGGATGTGAATCCCACATGGAATTTGGGATCACGGTTGGAATGTTGAATCCCATGAAATTTGGGATCCCACACGGAAATTTGGGGATCCACATTTGGGATCCCACATGAAAATTTGGGATCCCACATTAAAATTTGGGATCCTACATGGAATGTTGAGATCCCTCATGGAATTTTGGGATCCTACACGGACTGTCGAGATCCTACATAGAAATTTGGGATCCCACATGAAAATTTGGGATCCTGCATGGAATTTTGAGATCCCACATGGAAATCTGGGATCCCACATGAAAAATTGGGATCCCACACGGAATTTTGGGATCCCACATGGAAATTTGGGATCCATCACAGAATTTTTGTGTCCCCACCTGTCCCTGAGCTGCTCCATGGCCTCGGCCACGCGCTCCCCGTGCAGGTTCTGCTGCCGCCTGAGGCTCTCCCCGGCCTGCAGCAGCTGCTGCACCTTGTGCAGGCTCAGCTCCAGGCTGGTGCTGAAATCCTGGTGCTCCTTCAGCGCCTTCCTCGCCGCCTCCACCGAGCCCGGCAGCTCGGCCTGGGCCAGGACCGACTCCTGGGGGGTGGGGGAGGGGTGGTGAGGGGTGGGCGTGGCCTTGGGGGGGTGGGGGAGGGGTGGTGAGGGTGGGCGTGGCCTTGGGGGTGGGGGAGGGGTGGTGAGGGGTTGGAAGTGGGGGTGAGGTCAGCTCAAAGGGAGGAAGGTGAGGTAGGAGGTGGTGCTGCCCAAAATTCACCACCCGAAATTTTCTTCTGCCCAAATTCACCAATCAGGACCTGTCACTACCCAAATTCACCAACCAGGACCTGTCACTGCCCAAATTCACCAACCAGGACCTTCTGCAGCCCAAATTCACCGACCAGGACCTGTCACCGCCCAAATTAATCAACCAGGACCTGTCACTGCCCAAATTCATCAACCAGGACCTGTCACCGCCCAAATTCACCAACCAGGACCTGTCACCACCCAAATCCATCACCTGAGGCCTTCCACAGCCCAAATCCACCACCCAAAATCTTCCATAAAACCATTTCCTCCACCCAAAATCTTCTTGCACCCATCTCCATCAACCAGGACCTGTCACTATCCAAATCCATCAACCAGGACCTGTCACTACCCAAATTCACCAACCAGGACCTGCCCCCACCCAAATCCACCACACAAAATCTTCTTCTGCCCAAATCCATCAACCAGGACCTGTCACTACCCAAATCCATCAACCAGGACTTTCTACAAACTGTTCCCACCACCCAAAATCTTCTTCCACCCATCTCCACCAACCAGGACCTGCCCCCACCCAAATCCACCACCCAAAACCTTCTAGAAACCATTCCCACCACCCAAGACCGTCCCAACCCAAATCCATCACCCAAAATATTCTATGAACCATTCCTACCACCCAAAAATCTTCTTTCACCCATCTCTACCAACCAGGACCTGTCACCATCCAAATCTATCAACCAGGACCTGTCACTACCCAAATTCACCAACCAGGACCTGTCACCATCCAAATTCATCAACCAGGACCTGTCACTACCGAAATTCACCAACCAGGACCTGCCCTCACCCAAATCCACCACCCAAAATCTTCCATAAAACCATTTCCTCCACCCAAAATCTTCTTCCACCGTCACCACCCAAATCCATCAACCAGGACCTGCCACTACCCAAATTCACAAACCAGGACCTGACCCCACCCAAATCCACCACCCAAAATATTCCATAAAACCATTTCCTCCACCCAAAATCTTCTTGCACCCATCTCCACCAACCAGGACCTGTCACCATCCAAATCCATCAACCAGGACCTGCCCCCACCCAAATCCACCACCCAAAACCTTCTAGAAACCATTCCCACCACCCAAGACCGTCCCAACCCAAATCCATCACCCAAAATATTCTATGAACCATTCCTACCACCCAAAAATCTTCTTTCACCCATCTCCACCAACCAGGACCTGTCACCATCCAAATCCATCAACCAGGACCTGTCACTACCCAAATTCATCAACCAGGACCTGCCCTCACCCAAATCCACCACCCAAAATCTTCTTCCACCCATCTCCATCAACCAGGACCTGTCACCACCCAAATCCATCAACCAGGACCTGCCACCACCCAAATCCACCACCCAAAATCTTCTCCCATCACCCACCCATCTCCACCAGCCCACACCTGCTTGGAGAGGCTGTTCTGGCACTGCCGCACGTCCCGCAGGAAGAGCTGGAAGACGTGGGACTGCACCAGCACCTCCCTCCTCGTCTCCCAGCTCTGCAGCAGCTTCCCCCAACCCGCCTCCAGCTTCTGCAGCCACTGCTGCAGCGACAGGTAGGGCACGTCCATCTCCTCCAGGGCCAGCAGCTCGCTGGCCGCCTGGATCTTGGCGTAGTCCTCCTCGTAGCCGTTGATCTCCTCCTTGAGCGCCACGTGGACGTTCAACAACCTCTCGGCCTCCTCCAAGCTCTCGGGCACCTCCTCGCACCCCACGGCCTCTTGGGTTTTCACCAACCAGCTCAAAAAGTTGTCCAAATCTTGGATGAACTGCTGGAGGCGCCCGGCGACCGTCAAGGTGTCTTCACAACCTTGGAGAGCTCTCTTGAGCTCGTCCCACTCCTCGCTGATCTCCTCGAAGGGCAGCAGGATCTCCAGGGCGCGCTCGGGGTGGGCGGCGGCCAAGGCTTCGCCTTCCTGCTGCAGCTCCACCAAACGCGGCTCCAGCACCACCAGGGCGGCCTCCATGGTGGAGAGGCGGCGTTGGAGGGCCAGGATGCCGCCCAAGTCGCCGGTGCCGGTGCCGCCGCCGCGGCGCGTGGCCTCGATGGCTTTGCGCTTGTCGCGCACCTGCGCCTTCATCTCGCCGCACTCCAGCAGGAAGTTCTGGATCTTCAGCACCGAGCTGAGCTGGCTCTTCTTGCTCTCCACCAGCTCCACCACGCGGTTCCAGCTGGGGGAACAGGGAAGGGAAGGGGTGAGGGAAATTCCTGCGGGATTTTTGAGATCCTACGTGGGTCGGTGTGGTTTGGTTTGGTTGGGTTTGGTTTGGTTTGGTTTAGTGTGGTTTGGTTTGGTTTTGGTTTGGTTTGGTTTGGTTTTGGTTTGGTTTGGTTTGGTTTGGTTTGGTTGTTTTGGATTTGGTTTGGTTTGGTTTGTTTTGGTTTGGTTTGGTTTGGTTTGGTTTGGTTTGGTTTGGTTTGGTTTGGTTTGGGTTTGGTTTGGTTTGGTTTGGTTTGGGTTTGGTTTGGTTTGGTTTGGTTTGGTTTGGTTTGGTTGGGTTTGGTTTGGTTTGGTTTGGTTTGGTTTGGTTTTGGTTTGGTTTGGTTTGGTTTGGTTTGGTTTGGTTTGGTTTGGTTTGGTTTGGTTTGGTTTGGTCTTGGTTTGGTTTGGGTTTGGTTGGGTTTGGTTTGGTTTTGGTTGGGTTTGGTTTGGTTTAGTTTGGTTTGGTTTGGTTTGGTTTAGTTTGGTTTGTTTTGTTTTGGTTTGGTTTGGTTTGGTTTGGTTTGGTTTGGTTTGGTTTGGTTTGGTTTGGTTTTGGTTTGGTTTGGTTTGGTTTGGTTTGGTTTGGTTTGGTTTGGTTTTTGGCTTGGCTTGGTTTGGTTTGGTTTGGTTTGGTTTGGTTTGGTTTGGTTGGTTTTGGTTTGTTTTGTTTTTGTTTTGGTTTGGTTGTGGTTTGGGTTTGGTTTGGGGTTTGGTTTGTTTTTGGTTTGGTTTGGTTTGGTTTGGTTTGGGTTTGGTTTGGTTTGGTTTGGTTTGGGTTTGGTTTTTGGTTTGGTTTGGGGAGACGTTGGTTTGGTTTCCTCACCAAGAACACCCCAAGTTTTGGGTTTGGGTTTGGTTTGGTTTGGTTTGGTTTTGGTTTGGTTTGGTTTGATTTGATTTGGTTTTGGTTTGGTTTTACAATCATTCCATTGGACACCTCAACCCAGCAGGGACATCCCCATTGGACAACCACAGGTTGGCGTCTCCAGGTTTGGTTGTTGTCACCAAGGAGACCCCAAGAAGGATCAAGGTCCACCTTGGGACCCCCAAGATGGTTTGGTTTGGTTTGATTTGGTTTGGTTTTGTTTGGTTTTGGTTTGGTTTTCAGTCATTCCATTGGAGACCTCAACCCAGCAGGGACATCCCCATTGGACAACCACAGCTTGGGGGTCTCCAGCCAAGCCCACCAAGAACACCCCAAAGAGGTCAAGGCCCACCTTGGGACCCCCAAGATGGGTTTGGACCACTGTCCTGGGGAGGTTGAACCCATGGGGACATCAAACTACTGGACAACCACAGCTTGGGGGTCTCCAGCCAAGCCCACCAAGAACACCCCAAAGAGGTCAAGGTCCACCTTGGGACCCTCAGGATGCTTTGGTTTGGTTTGGTTTGGTTTGGTTTGGTTTTCAATCATTCCATTGAAGATCTCAACCCAGCAGGGACATCCCCATTGGACAACCACAGGTTGAGGGTCTCCAGCCAAGCCCACCAAGAAGACCCCAAAGAGGTCAAGGTCGCCCAGGGCTCCGTACCGGCTGTTGAGATGGTCCTGGCAGGACCGGACCTCGTCCGAGCTGGGGTGTCCCCCCTCCACCAGCTGCTGCACCACCTGGTTGACATCCAGGATGCGCCCCATGACGCTGTTCATCTCCTGGTCCAGACTCTCGAACCTGAGCACAGCGAACACGGCCACGTCCACCACGGCCACCTCAACGTCCGGCCACGCCCACGCCACGCCCACACCACCCACCTGTGCTGCACCACCTCCACCTCATCGAGCTCCTCGGGCACCACCATCCTCTCCAACCACTGCTCCTTCTCATCCACCCACACCTCGCAGGCGTGCACCTCGCTGAACATACGATAAACGGCCAGCGCGTCCTGCAGCCACTGCGTCCTCAGCACGGCCACCTCGGCCACCTCCCCGTAGAGCTGCTCCACCTCCACCACTCGGATCTGCACGTCCACGCCCTGACGGTGCTCGGGGGCCAGCAGAGCCAGCTGCTTCCTCAGCGCCGCCACGGCGCCGCCGTGCTTCTCCACCTCGTCCACCACGGCGCGGTGCTTGCGCAGCAGCGCCTGGCTGGAGTAATCGTCGTGGCCGAAATCGTCGCTGGACACGATGCGGTACGTGTCCTGCAGCCACGCCACCAAATCGTCCGTCTCGGCGCTGAACTGGAAGAAGTTCATGGCGTCCTCCAAGCGCTGCTGGTGGAGCCCGGTGATCTCCTCCAGCTTCTTCCAGCGCAGGCAAACTTCCCTCATCTTCTCCTGGATGCCCACGGAGCTGAAGGATTTCTTGGCCAAGATCTTCTCGCCTTTCTTCATGGTTTGGTGCAGCAGAGCTCGCGGTTGCCCAGCTCGCCCAGCATGGTTTTGTGCTTGTTGGTCAAGGTGACGACGCTGCTGAGGTCGCGGCCGCAGCTTTTGGCCGCCAGGATTTTCTCCTTCTCGCGGATCCAGGCCTCGGCCTCCTCCATTTCCTGGAAGAAGGTCCAGAGCTGGCGGGAATCTTCCAGTTCCTTCCTCCTCTTGGCCGCCAGCTCCTGCAGCTCCTCCAGGCACGTCTGGACGTGGTTGACGCGGTTGCAGATGATCTGGGGGTCGCAGGGTTGGTAGCCTGGGGTGGGAGAAGGGGGGTTGGGGTGTTGGGAAGGGGCGGCCAGGGTGGGGTGGGGTCATTGGGGCGCTCCAAGGAGGGGCCGGACGTGGTTCCAGGCTGGACTCAAAGATCTCAAAGGGCTTTTCTCACCTCGTTGGCTCTGTGGGGACTCTTGAAAGTGACCCAGCAAGACCTTGGGTTGACCCTTCCATTGCCCACCAAAACCTTGGTTGACCCTTCCATGACCCACCAAGACTTTGGGTTGACCCTTCCATTTCCCACCAAGACCTTGGGTTGATCCTTCCATTGCCCACCAAGAAATCCCATGGGTTGACCCCTCCATGACCCACCAAAACCTTGGGTTGACCCTTCCATGGCCCACCAAGACCTTGGTTGACCCTTCCATGACCCACCAAAACCTTGGTTGACCCTTCCATTGCCCACCAAGACCTTGGGTTGACCCTTCCATGACCCACCAAGACATTCCATGGGTTGACCCTTCCATTGTCCACCAAAACCTTGGGTTGACCCTTCCATTGTCCACCAAAACCTTGGGTTGACCCTTCCATGACCCACCAAGACCTTGGTTGACCCTTCCATTGCCCACCAAGACCTTGGGTTGACCCTTCCATGACCCACCAAGACCTTGGGTTGACCCTTCCATGACCCACCAAGACCTTGGGTTGACCCTTCCATTGCCCACCAAGACCTTGGGTTGACCCTTCCATGACCCACCAAGACCTTGGGTTGACCCTTCAATTGCCCACCAAGACCTTGGGTTGACCCTTCCATGACCCACCAAAACCTTGGGTTGACCCTTCCATTGCCCACCAAGACCTTGGGTTGACCCTTCCATGACCCACCAAGACCTTGGTTGACCCTTCCATTGTCCACCAAAACCTTGGTTGACCCTTCCATTTCCCACCAAGACCTTGGTTGACCCTTCCATGACCCACCAAAACCTTGGTTGACCCTTCCATTGCTCACCAAGACCTTGGGTTGACCCTTCCATGACCCACAAAGACCTTGGGTTGACCCTTCCATGACCCACCAAGACCTTGGGTTGACCCTTCCATTGCCCACCAAAACCTTGGGTTCACCCTTCCATTGTCCACCAAAACCTTGGGTTGACCCTTCCATGACCCACCAAGACCTTGGGTTGACCCTTCCATGACCCACCAAGACCTTGGGTTGACCCTTCCATTGTCCACCAAAACCTTGGGTTGACCCTTCCATTGTCCACCAAAACCTTGGGTTGACCCTTCCATGACCCACCATGACCATAGTTGACCCTTCCATGACCCACCAAGACCTTGGCTGACCCTTCCATGACCCACCAAGACCTTGGGTTCACCCTTCCATTGTCCACCAAAACCTTGGGTTGACCCTTCCATTGTCCACCAAAACCTTGGTTGACCCTTCCATTGCCCACCATGACCATAGTTGACCCTTCCATGACCCACCAAGACCTTGGCTGACCCTTCCATGACCCACCAAGACCCAACCCCTCCCCCCACCCCGACACCCCTCGTTACCCTCCAGCTCCGAGAACTTGAGCGCGGCGGCGTTGAGCGCCTGGACGCGCTCGGTCTGCGCCGCGACGTCGGCCTCCAGCAGCCCGTGCTTCTGCAGGAGATCCTCCACCTCCAGCAGATGCTTCCCCAAATCCTTGGACACCAGAAGAACCTGGGGAATAAAAAAAAAGAAAACACCAAAAAACCGCCGTCGACCGGAATCGAGAGATTTTTTTTTTTACCTCCTTGACCTCTTCGTTGACCGAATTTTCTCCATCTCTACCTGCATCTCCTCCATCCAGTCGATCATGTAGACCATCTCTTGGAAGATCTTCTGCAGCGCCAGGTTCTGCTCCAGGCGGGCGCGGCGGGCGCGCACCAGCTCGGTCAGCAGCGCCCACTGGCGCAGGATGTTGTCCTTCTGCGCGCCGATGCGCCGCGTGTCGTAGTAGCCCTCGGACTCCATCTCCAGCGCCAGCTCCACCACGACCTGGATGCGCTCCTGGTACGAGGAGATGTCGGCCTCGATGGCCTCGTGCTTCTTCATGGCCGCCTCCACCGCCGGCAGGTCGTAGCCGAAGTTGTCCTGAATGAGTGGGGGGGGGAGGTGGAGGGTGAAGTGCTTGGTGGTCAAGAGGTCAAGGAGGTCCAACCATCTCTTCATGGTCAAGGAGGAAGTCAAGGAGGTAAAAAAATCTCTCCATGGTCAATGAGGAGGTCAAGGAGGTAAAAAAATCTCTTCATGGTCAATGAGGAGGTCAAGGAGGTCCAACCACCTCTCCATGGTCAAGGAGGAGGTCAAGGAGATAAAAAAATCTCTCCATGGTCAATGAAGACGTCAAGGAGGTAAAAAAATCTCTCCATGGTCAATGAAAAGGTCAAGGAGGTCCAACCATCTCTTCATGGTCAATGAAGAGATCAAGGAGATAAAAAAATCTCTCCATGGTCAATGAGGAGGTCAAGGAGGTCCAACCACCTCTCCGTGGTCAAGGAGGAGGTCAAGGAGATCCAACCATCTCTTCATGGTCAAGGAGGAGGTCAAGGAGGTAAAAAATCTCTCCATGGTCAATGAAGAGGTCAAGGAGGTAAAAAAATCTCTCCAGGGTCAATGAGGAGGTCAAGGAGGTCCAACCATCTCTTCATGGTCAATGAAAAGGTCAAGGAGGTAAAAAAATCTCTCCATGGCCAACGAAAAGGTCAAGAAGATCCAACCATCTCTTCATAGTCAATGAAGAGGTCAAGGAGGTAAAAAAATCTCTCCATGGCCAATGAAAAGGTCAAGAAGGTAAAAAAATCTCTCTATGGCCAATGAAAAGGTCAAGGAGGTCCAACCACCTCTCCATGGTCAATGAGGAGGTCAAGGAGGTCCAACCATCTCTCCATGGTCAATGAAGAGGTCAAGGAGGTAAAAAAATCTCTCCATGGTCAATCAGGAGGTCAAGGAGGTCCAACCATCTCTCCATGGCCAATGAAGAGGTCAAGGAGGTAAAAAATCTCTCCATGGTCAATGAAAAGGTCAAGGAGGTCCAACCATCTCTTCATGGTCAATGAAGAGGTCAAGGAGGTAAAAAAATCTCCCCATGGTCAATGAAAAGGTCAAGGAGGTCCAACCATCTCTTCATGGTCAATGAAGAGGTCAAGGAGGTAAAAAAATCTCCCCATGGTCAATGAAAAGGTGAGGGAGATCCAACCACCACTCCATGGTCAAGGAGGAGGTCAAGAAGATCCAACCATCTCTCCATGGTCAATAAAGAGGTCAAGGAGGTAAAAAAATCTCTCCATGGTCAATGAAAAGGTCAAGAAGGTCCAACCACGTCTCCATGGTCAATGAGGAGGTCAAGGAGATCCAACCATCTCTCCATGGTCAATGAGGAGGTCAAGGAGATAAAAAAATCTCTCCATGGTCAATGAAGAGGTCAAGGAGGTTTCCACCACCCCACCATGGTCAATGAAAAGGTCAAGGAGGTAAAAAAATCTCTCCATGGTCAATGAAAAGGTCAGGGAGATCCAACCATCTCTCCATGGTCAATGAAGAGGTCAAGGAGGTAAAAAAATCTCTCCATGGTCAATGAAGACGTCAAGGAGGTCCAACCACCTCTCCATGGTCAAGGAGGAGGTCAAGGAGATCCAACCATCTCTTCATAGTCAATGAAGAGGTCAAGGAGGTAAAAAAATCTCTCCATGGTCAATGAGGAGGTCAAGAAGGTCCACCCACCCCTCCCTTGGTCAAGGAGGAGGTCATGGAGGTCTGGCCACTCTTCCCCGGGTCAAGGTGGTCCCACCACTCCATGACCAGTCAAGGAGGACCCCAATGAGTTCCCACCGTCCCCCCAATGAGATCCCACCACCCAAAACTCTGCTCCTCACCCCCACCCCATCCAAAATGTCCCGCCCCGAGCCCGCCCCGCCCCGCCCCACCTGCGAGACCAGGCGCTGGTTCTCGTTGAGCCACGTCTCCCTCATGACGGCCTTGTGGTCGAAGCGTTGGGCCAGCAGCTCCAGCTTCTCCTGCCGGATCAGCTCGTTCCTCAGGGCCACCTCCCGCTCGTGCTCCACCTTCTCCAGGCAGCTCCAGGCCTGGTGGGGGAGGGGCGGGACACGGGTCGGTCACGGGGTGTCCCCAAGGCCACGTCGGGGTGGTGGGACTCCACGGCCACGTGCTCACCTTGTTGATGTCGGAGATGCTCTTGCCCTCGCTGGGCACGTAGAGTTTGCGGTTGGTGGCCCGGAGTTTGCTCTGGATGGTGAAGAGCAGCACCTCGAGGTTGCCCTTCTCCTGGAACCTGGCACCGGTGGGGAGGTGCCGGTCACCGCCGGCGCCGGATGCGGCGTCATCATCATCATCATCATCATCATCATCATCATCATCATCATCATCATCATCATCACCATCATCATCAGCATCATCATCAGCATCATCCATCTCCCAGTGCCACCAGTTTGGGGTGAACTGGGAGCTCCTCATCATCATCATCATCATCATCATCATCATCATCATCATCATCATCCATGTCCCAGAGCCACCAGTCTGGGGTGAACTGGGAGCTCCTCACCACCATCATCATCATCATCATCATCATCATCATCATCATCATCAATCATCCATGTCCCAGTGCCACCAGTTTGGGGTGAACTGGGAGCTCCTCATCATCACCATCATCACCAGACATCTCCCAGTGCCACCAGTCTGGGGTGAACTGCGAGTTCCTCACCACCATCATCATCATCACCATCATCATCATCATCCATGTCCCAGAGCCACCAGTTTGGGGTGAACTGGGAGCTCCTCATCACCATCATCATCATCATCATCATCATCCATGTCCCAATGCCACTGGTTTGGGGTGAACTGGGAGCTCCTCATCACCATCATCATCATCATCATCCATGTCCCAGTGCCACCAGTCATCAGCATCATCATCATCCATGTCCCAGTGCCACCGGTTTGGGGTGAACTGGGAGTTCCTCACCACCATCATCATCATCACCCTCCATGTCCCACCATCAGCACCAGTTTGGGGTGAACTGGGAGCTCCTCGTCATCATCATCATCATCATCATCATCATCATCCATCTCCCAGTGCCACCAGTTTGGGGTGAACTGGGAGTTCCTCACCATCATCATCATCACCCTCCATGTCCCACCATCACCACTGGTTTGGGCTGAACTGGGACATCGTCAATACCACCATGACCATCACCATCACCATCACCAAGACCATCACCCCGACGAGCATGACCATGACCATCATCATCCCCATGACCACCATAATCACGACCACAACCATGACCACCATCACCACCATGACCATCATCATCACCATGGCCATCACAACAATGAGCATGACCATGACCATCACCATGACCATCACCATGACCATGACCATCACCATCACCATGACCATCACCATCACCATGACCATGACCATCACCACGATGAGCATGACCACGAGCATGACCATGACCATCACCATGGCCATCACAACAATGAGCATGACCATGACCATCTCCATGACCATCACCATGACCATGACCATCTCCATGACCATGACATGACCACCACCATGACCATGACCATGACCATGACCATGACTATCACCATCACCATCACCATCACCATCACCATGACCATCACCATCACCATGACCATGACCATGACATGACCATCACCATCACAACGAGCATGACCATGACCATGACCATGACCATCACCATGACCATGACTATCACCATGACCATGACCATCACCATGACCATCACAAGCATGACCATGACCATGACCATGACCATGACCATCACCATCACCATCACCATCACCACAATGAGCATGACCATCACCATGACCATAAGCATGACCATCATCACCACCATGACCATCACCATGATGACCATGACCATGACCTTGACCATCATCATCACCATCACCACCATGACCATGACCATGATGACCATGACCATGACCATCACCACCATCACCACCATGACCATGACCACGACCACCATCACCACCATGACCATGACCATGACCACCATCATGACCAAGACCACCACCACAACCAAGACCACCACCACATCCCACTCCCCGCAATTTGGCCTGAACCATGACCTCCCCACCCCCACCCCCACCCCAGAGCCCCGCCCCCCTCCGGCTCCTCACTTGACCGGTTTCTCCAGGGTGCAGAAGGCGGTGAAGGCCTGGAGCTGCTGCTGGACGCCGCTCAGCGAGTTGGCGAATTTCTGGTTGGCGATGATGGCGATGGTGTGCTGGATCCAGGCCAGCAGCTCGGCCGCCAGCGCCTCGTAGCGCGCCGTGATGGCCGCGATCTCCATCGCCTGGTCCAGCACCTGCGGGGGCGGCCACCGAGGGTCACCAAGGGTCACCAGGGGTCACCAGGGATCACCATTGGTCACCAATGGCCACCACTGATCACCAGTGATCACCACTGGTCACCAGTGGTCACCAAGGGTCACCAGTGGTCACCAGGGGTCACCAGGGATCACCAGTGATCACCATTGGTCACCACTGGTCACCAGTGGTCACCAAGGGTCACCAGTGGTCACCAAGGGTCACCAGTGGTCACCAGGGGTCACCAGGGATCACTATTGGTCACCACTGGTCACCATTGATCACCAGTGCTCACCATTGGTCACCAGTGGTCACCAAGGGTCACCATTGGTCACCACTGGTCACCACTGGTCACCAGGGATCACCAGGGATCACCATTGGTCACCAATGGCCACCATTGATCACCAGTGATCACCACTGGTCACCAGTGGTCACCAAGGGTCACCAGTGGTCACCAGGGTTCACCAGGGATCACCACTGGTCACCATTGGTCACCACTGGTCACCAGTGGTCACCAAGTGTTACCAGTGGTCACCAGGGGTCACCAGGGATCACCATTGGTCACCAATGGCCACCATTGATCACCAGTGATCACCACTGGTCACCAGTGGTCACCAAGGGTCACCACTGGTCACCATTGGTCACCAGTGGTCACCAGGGGTCACCAGGGATCACCATTGGTCACCAATGGCCACCATTGATCACCAGTGCTCACCATTGGTCACCAGTGGTCACCAAGGGTCACCAGTTGGTCACCAGTGGTCACCAGGGGTCACCAGGGATCACCAGTGATCACCATTGGTCACCACTGGTCACCAGTGGTCACCAAGTGTTACCAGTGGTCACCAAGGGTCACCAGTGGTCACCAGGGATCACCATTGATCGCCATTGGTCACCATTGGTCACCAGTGGTCACCAAGTGTTACCAGTGGTCACCAGGGGTCACCAGTGGTCACCAGGGATCACCATTGGTCACCAGTGGCCACCAAGTGTCACCAGCGATCACTAATGGTTACCAGTGGTCACCAAGGGTCACAAGTGGTCACCAGTGGTCACCAGGAATCACCATTGGTCACCAATGGTCACCAGTGGTCACCAGGGATCACCATGCGGGTGCACAGAGGGACGGACAGAGGAGTGGACAGAGGGACGGACAGAGGGGTGGACAGAGGGATGGACAGAGGGGTGGACAGAGGAGTGGACAGAGGGATGGACAGAGGGATGGACAGAGGGGTGGACAGAGGAGTGGACAGAGGGATGGACAGAGAGATGGACAGAGGGATGGACAGAGCGGATGGACAGAGGGATGGACAGAGGGAGTGGACAAAGGATGGACAGAGGGATGGACAGAGCAGATGGACAAAGGGGATGAACAATGGATGGACAGAGAGATGGACAGAGGGAGTGGACAAAGGATTGACAGAGGAGTGGACAGAGGGATGGACAGAGGGGTGGACAGTGGAGTGAACAAAGGATGGACAGAGGGGTGGACAGAGGGGATGGACAATGGCCGGAGCGGTGGCCGGACACCCCCAGGCCCACGTCCAGCCCACCTTGCCGATGCGCTTCCCCTCCACGGCCAGCGCCTTCATCTTGGAGAAGTAGTGGTAGAAGGAGACGACGTAGGTGATGATGGACTTCTCATCAGGGTCCTCCATGTTCACATCTGGGGACAGACGGTCAGTGCCCGGACACACCACTGACCACTGGGAATGGTCACCACAACCGGGGATGGTCACTCACACCGGGAATGGTCACCACAGACAGGGATGGGATGGTCACTCCCATCAGGAATGGTCACTCCCACCAGGAATGGTCACTCTCACCAGGAATGGTCACCACAACCAGGGATGGTCACTCCCACCAGGAATGGTCACCACAACCAGGGATGGTCACTCCAATCAGGAATGGTCACTCCCACCAGGAATGGTCACTCTCACCAGGAAGAGATGGGACAGATGGACAAATGGACAGATGGACAGATGGACAGATGATGGACAGAGGGACAGACGGACACATGGACACACAGACAGCTGGACACACAGATAGATGGACACAGATCTGGCTGGACACACGGACACACAGACACACAGACTCATGGCCAGACGGACACACGGACACACGCCCATCCGTCTGTCCATCCATCCATCCATCCATCCATCCATCCATCCATCCATCCGTCTGTCCTTCTGTCCGTCCATCCATCCATCCATCCATCCATCCATCGATCCATCTGTCCATCTGTCCGTCTGTCCGTACCCTCGGGGTCCAGCAGCTTGCTGAGCCCCAGGTGCTGCTCGGCCGCGTTGAACGCCTGCTGCAGGTTGTAGGTGGCGTTGGACTTGGTCAGCTTGTGGAAGTCGATCAGGTCCGGCCTGGCGCGGGGTGGACACGGTCACCTCGAGCCACCCAACCCCCACCCCGAGGTGACCCCGATGTCCGGGGTGGGGGGGTCACTCCCGGTGTCCACCCCGCGCTGACCGGTGCCGGTGGATGAGGGCGTTGAAGGCCAGGCCGTCCCTCCAGCTGGTGGTGAAGTTCTGGATGTTGACCTCGGGGTAGCTGTGGGGGACACCGGGGGTCAGCGGGGGTCAGCAGGGGTCACTAAGGGTCAGCAGTGGTCAGCAGGGGTCAGCAGTGGTCAGCAGTGGTCACCAAGGGTCAGCAGTGGTCAGCAGGGGTTAGCAGGGGTTAGCAGTGGTCAGTAGGGGTCAGCAGGGGTCAGCAGTGGTCAGCAGGGGTCACTAAGGGTCAGCAGTGGTCAGTAGGGGTCAGCAGGGGTCACCAAGGGTCACCAGTGGTCACCATTGATCACCATGGATCACTGTTCGTCACCAATGGTCACCATTGGTCACCATTGATCAACACTCATGACCATTGATCACCACTGATCACCAGTGGTCACCACTGATCAACATTGACCACCATTGATTACCATTGATCACCACTGATTACCATTGATCACCATTGATTACCATTGATCACCACTGGTCACCAGTGGTCACCATTGATCACCATTGATCACCATTGATTGATTACCGTTGATCACCATTGATTACCATTGATCACCATTGGTCACCATTGATCACCATGGATCACCATTGATCAATATTGATCACCATTTGTCACCAATGGTCATCATTGGTCACCATGGATCACCATTGATTACCATTGATCACCATTGGTCACTATTGATCATCATTGGTCACCAGTGGTCACCAGGAATTATCAGATGTCACCGCTGGTCACCAGTGGTCACCGCTGGTCACCACTGGTCACCAGTGGTCACCATTGGTCATCACTGATCACCATTGACCACCATTGATTACCGTTGATCACCATTGATCACCATTGGTCACCAGTGGTCATCATTGATCAACATTGACCACCATTGATCACCACTGATCACCGTTGATCACCATTGGTCACCAGCGGTCACCATTGATCACCATTGATCACCATTGATTACCATTGGTCATCATTGATCAACAGGTGATCAGATGTCATGGTCGATGGTACCACTGGTCACCATTGGTCACCACTGATCACCATTGACCACCATTGATTACCGTTGATCACCATTGATTACCATTGATCACCATTGATTACCATTGATCACCACTGGTCACCAGTGGTCATCATTGACCACCACTGATCACCATTGACCACCATTGATTACCATTGATCACCATTGGTCACCATTGATTACCATTGGTCACCATTCATCATCAATGGTCACCATTGGTTACCATTGATCACCATTGATCACCATTGATCTCCAGTGGTCACCATTGGTCACCATTGATCACCACTGGTCACCACTGGTCACCAGGTATTATCAGATGCCACCAGTGGTCACCAGTGGTCACCAGTGGTCACCCCCCCGCCCTCACCCCGCCGTCTTCATCTGGCACCAGAGCAGCAGCGCGTCCTTGGCCGAGCGCGTCTCGCGGTTGTCCTCGGTCTTGATCTTGATCACCTGGATCTGGGGGGGAGCAGCGGTCAGGGGGGGACACCCGGCGGTGGGAGGGGGGGAGGGGACAATTTGGGGACACGGAGGTGACACCTGGAAGCGCAGGATGATGGTCCAGATGAGGCCCAGCGTCAGGCGGTGGTTGCCGTCCACGATGTCGTGCGAGCCGACGTTCTCCAGGTGCACGCGCTGCTCCTTGAGGAACTGCAGCGCCTTGTCCACGTTCTCCAGGGAGTGGATGCGCATCCGGCCCCGCGTGGGGCGCGGCTGGGGACAGCGGGGACACCGTGAGGGGACAGAGGGGACACCGTGTGGGGACAGCGGGGACACCGTGTGGGGACAGCGGGGGACAGCGGGGACACCGTGTGGGGACAGCGGGGACACCGTGTGGGGACAGTGGGGGACAGAGGGGACACCGTGTGGGGACAGAGGGGGACAGAGGGACACCGTGTGGGGACAGCGGGGGACAGCGGGGACACCGTGTGGGGACAGGGGACACCGTGTGGGGACAGAGGGGACACCGTGTGGGGACAGCGGGGGACAGCGGGGACACCGTGTGGGGACCGGGGACACCGTGTGGGGACAGAGGGGACACTGTGTGGGGACAGTGGGGACACTGTGTGGGGACTGGGGACACCGTGTGGGGACAGCGGGGACACCGTGTGGGGACAGGGGACACCGTGTGGGGACAGCAGAAACGGCGGCCACGGTGAGGATGGAGATGACGGAGGATGATGATGATGATGATGGTGGCGATGATGGCGATGAGGATGATGAGGGCAACGATGACGATGAGAAGAACGATGACGATGGTGACGACGTCAATGATGATGATGATGATGTCAACGATGATGATGATGTCAACGATGTCGATGACAATATCAGCAATGATGATGATGATGATGACGACAATGACAATAATGATGAAGATGACAGGAAATTATGATGATGCCACTCATGGCAACCATGATGACGATGATGACGATGTCAACGATGACGATGGCAATATCAGCAATGATGGTGATGATGATGACGATGATGATGACGATGACAATGACGATGTCAACGATGACGATGACAACATCCGCAACGATGATGATGATGATGATGATGATGATGATGATGACGATGACAACAATGATGAAAATAACAGAAAATTATGATGATGCCACTCACGGCAACCATGATGACGATGATGACGATGTCAATGATGACAATGACAACATCAGCGATGATGATGATGATGATGACAATGACGATGTCAACGATGACGATGACAATATCCGCAATGATGATGATGATGATGATGATGATGATGATGATGACAACAATGATGAAAATAACAGAAAATTATGATGATGCCACTCATGGCAACTATGATGACGATGATGACGACGTCAACGATGACGATGGCAATATCAGCGATGATGGTGATGATGATGATGATGATGACAATGACAATGACGATGTCAATGATGACGATGACAACATCAGCGATGATGATGATGATGATGAAAATGACAGAAAATTACGATGATGCCACTCATGGCAACAACGATGAGGACAACAACGATGACAACAACAATGATGACAATGCCAATGATGACAATAACGATATCAGTGACGATAATAATGATGATGATGATGATGATGATGATGACAATAATGATGATGATGAAGATGACAGAAAATTACGATGATGCCACCCACGGCAACGATGATGAGGCCAACAACAATGACAACAATGACGATATCAACGATGATGATGACAATGACAACGACCACAACGATGACGATATCAACAATGATGATGATGATGATATCAATGATGACGATGACGATAATGACCAAAAATGATGATGATGCCACTCATGGCAGCGATGATGATGAGGCCGACAACAATGACAAGGACGATGATGATGACAATGACAACGATGGCAACGATGTCAACGATGATGATGACAATGACGATGATGATGATGACGACAGAGAATGATAATGATGACACCATTCATGGCAACAACAACAACGACAAAAACGATGACAACGATGACGACGACATCAATAACGATAACAAAGATGACACTGATGATGATGACGCCGATGACAACGATGGCAACAACAATGACAATGACGATGACACTGATGATGATGATGACGATGATGACGATAATGACCAAAAATGATGATGATGATGCCACTCATGGCAACGATGACGATGAGGGCTGACAACGATGACAACAATGACAATGATGGCAAGGATGATGATGACAATGATGACGATGATGACGACAGAGAATGATGATGATGATGTCATTCACGGCAACAACAACAACAACAAAAACGATGACAACGATGACGACGACATCAACAACGATGACAACAAAGACGACAACAACGATGACGATGACAACGATGGCAACAATGATGACAGTGACGATGACACTGATGATGAAGATGACGATGACGACGATAAGGACCAAAAATGACGATGATGATGCCACTCATGGCAACGATGACAATGAGGGCGACAACGATGACAACGATGACAACAATGACAACGATGACAAAGATGACAACGATGACAACGATGATAACAACGATGACAATGACGATGATGCTGATGATGAAGATGACAACGATGACGATAATGACCAAATATGATGATGATGATACCACTCATGGCAGCGATGACAATGAGGCTGACAACAATGACAAGGACGATGATGATGATGACAGAGAATTATAATGATGACACCATTCATGGCAACAATGACAACGACAAAAACGATGACAACGATGACGACGACATCAACAACGATGACAACAAAGACGACAACGATGACGATGACAACGACGGCGACAACGATGACGATGACACCGATGATGAAGACGACGATGACGCCGCCGCTGCCCTCACCAGGGTCTCCCCCGAGAGCACCTCCAGCAGCCGCGTCAGCACGAAGCCGTCGCGCAGGTCCGAGTAGAGGTCGCCGACGCGGCTGCCGGCGCGCGCCAGGTGCGCGTTCACCCACTTGGTGAAGGTTTTCTTCTGCACCGCGTCCCGCTCGTCTGGGGACACCCAGGTCACCCCAAATCCAGCCCAAAAACAGCACAAAATCCATCCCCAAATCCATCCCAAAATCAACCAAAATCCCCCAAATCACCCAAAGGCCAAAATCCACCCAAATCATCCCAAATCAGCCCAAATCCATCCCAAATCATCCCAAAATGGCTAAAAGCCAAAATCCCCAAATCACCCAAAACAGCCAAGACACCCAAATCATCCCAAATCATCCCAAAAACCAACCGCAAATCATCCCAAATCATCCAAAAATGCCAAAACAGCAAAATCCACCCAAATCCATCCAACAAATCCATAAATCCAACCCAAATCCACCCCAAATCATCCCCAAATCAGTCCCAAAACAGCCCAAAATCCATCCCCAAATCATCCCAAAAATGGCCCCAAAACAGCCCAAAATCCACCCAAATCCATCCCAAAACCAGCCCAAAATCCATCCCCAAATCCATCCCCAAATCATCCCAAAAATGGCCTCAAATCAACCAAATAACACCCAAATCCATCCCAAATCACCAAAAAACCCATCCCAAATCCGTCCCCAAATCCATCCCAAAAATGGCTCAAAATCCACCCCAAATCCATCCCAAATCATCCCCAAAATGACCCAAAAGAGCCCAAAATCCGCCCCAAATCCATCCCAAAATCAGCCCAAAATCCATCCCCAAATCATCCCCAAAATGGCCCAAAAGAGCCCAAAATCCGCCCCAAATCAGCCCAAAACCAGCCCAAAATCCATCCCCAAATCATCCCAAAAATGGCCCCAAAACAGCCCAAAATCCATCCCCAAATCCATCCCAAAAATGGCCCCAAAACAGCCCAAAATCCATCCCCAAATCATCCCAAAACCAGCCCAAAATCCATCCCCAAATCATCCCCAAAACAGCCCAAAATCCAACCGAAATCCATCCCAAAACCAGCCCAAAATCCATCCCCAAATCCATCCCAAAAATGGCCCAAAACAGCCCAAAATCCATCCCAAATCATCCCAAAAACGGCCCAAAAGAGCCCAAAATCCAACCCTAAAATTGCCCCAAATCATCCCAAAATCGTCTCAAAACCAGCCCAAAAATTATCCCCAAAAAATCCCAAAAACATCCCAAATTCAACCCGAGACCCCAAATCCACCCTGAGACCCCAAAATGACCCCAAATCACCCCAAATCCACCCCAAAATTCAACTTGAGAATGGAAAACCACCCCAAATTCACCTTAAAACCCCAAACCCACCTCAAAAAAAACCCCAAAATCCCCCAAATCCATCCTGAGACCCCAAATCCACCCCAAAATCCCCCCAAAACCACCCAAATTCGACCCCAAATCCACCCCAAAACCCCAAATCCACCCAAATTCACCCAAATCCACCCCAAAATTCCCCAAATCCACAGATCCACTCTGAGACCCCAAAATCACCCCAAAATCACCCCCAAATCACCCCAAAATCCACCCCAAAATCCACCCAAACCACCCTAAATCCACCCTGAGACACCAAAAAAAACCCCAAAAAATCCTGGATTAACCCCAAAAAACCCCAAATCCCCCCAAAATCCCCAAAACCCCAAAAATCCTCCCCTAAAAAAACCCCAAAACCCCAAAAATCTTCTCAGCTCCCCCAAAAACCCCAAAAAAATCCCAAATTAACCCCAAAATCCCCAAAAATCCCAAAATTCTCCCCTAAAAAAATCCCAAAAATCCTGGATTAACCCCAAAAACCCCAAATTCCCCCAAAAACCCCAAAATCCCAAAAATCCTCCCCTAAAAAAACCCCAAAAACCCAAAAAAATCTTCTCAGTCTCCCCAAAAACTCAAAATCCAAAAATTAACCCAAAAACCAAAATCCCCAAAATTCTCCCTAAAAAATCCAAAAATCCTGGATTAACCCAAAAACCCCAAATCCCCCAAAATCCCCAAAACCCAAAATCCTCCCTAAAACAACCCAAATCTTCTCAGCCCCCCAAAAACCAAAAATTTTTTTTGGGATAATTTTAGGGATTTTTTGGGGGTTTCCTCCCCAATTTTTGGGATTTTTTTGGGTGTTTCATCCCCAATATTTAGGATTTTTTTGGGATAATTTTAGGGATTTTTTGGGGGTTTTCTCCCAATTTTTGGGATTTTTTGGGTGTTTCATCCCCAATTTTTGGGATTTTTTTTGGGGATCAATCCAGGATTTTTTGGGGTTTTTTTGGGGGGGTTCAACCCCAATTTTTGGGGTTTTTTTGGGGGGTTCCTCCCCAAATTTTGGGATTTTTTTGGGTGTTTCATCCCCAATTTTTGGGATCTTTTTGAGGGGTTCCTCCCCAAATTTTGGCATTTTTTGGGGTTTCCTTCACTCACCTGCCAGAGCTTTGATCCTGGAGCACTCGAAGATTTTGGGGTCCCCCAAATCCGGGGCTCGGGGGGGTCCCAGGGCCCGTTGTTGTTGTTGGGTGGGGGAGGGGCGGGCTCGGCATTGTCCAGCTCGGCCATTGGGGGAGGAGGGGTCCCCAAAATTTTGGGGAGGGGTCCCCAAAAAAAAAAAAAAAAAAATTAAAAAAAAAATTTTAATCAGCTCCGGAGTGGGGGAGGGGCTGGAAGAGAATTGGGGGAGGGGTGAGATTTTGGGGGCTGAGCCCCAAAAATGCAAAAGAGACCCTAAAAATCCCCCCAAAATTACCCCAAAATTGCCCCAAAAATCTCCCCAAAATCCCCAAAATTCCTCCAAAATCCCCCCAAAAATCCCCCAAAATCCCCAAATTCCCTAAATCCCCCAAAATCCCCCAAAATCCCCAAAATCCCCCAAAATTCCCAAAAAATTCCCCCAAAATCCCCAAATCTCCCCAATTTTCCCCAAAATCCCCAAAATCCCCCAAAAATCCCCAAAATCCCCCCCAAAAATCCCAAAAATCCCCCAAAAATTCCCAAAAAAATCCCCCAAAATCCTCATCAAAATCCCCCAAAATCCCCAAATCCCCACAAAAAATCCCCAAAATCTCCCCAAATTTCCCCAAAATCGCCCCCAAATCCCCCAAAATTCCCCCCAAAATTCACCCAAAAAATCCCCCCAAAAATCCCCCAAAATTCCCCCAAAAAATCCCCCAAAAAATCCCCCAAAATTCCCCCAAAATCCCCAAATCCCCCCCAAAAAATCCCTAAAATCTCCCCAAATTCCCCAAAATCCCCCAAAATTCCCCCAAAAAATCCCCAAAATCTCCCCGATTTTCCCCAAAATCCCCAAAATTCCCCAAAAAATCCCCAAAATCCCCCAAAATTCCCAAGAAAATCCCCCAAAATCCTCATCAAAATTCCACCAAAATTCCCCCAAAAAATCCCCCAAAAATCCCCCAAAATTCCCCCAAAATTTTCCCTAAAATTCCCCTAAAATCCCCCAAAAAATCCCCAAAATTCCCCCCGAAATCCCCAAATCCCCCCAAAAAATCCCCAAAATCGCCCCAAATGTCCCCAAAACCCCCCCAAAAATCCCCCAAAATCCCCCAAAATTCCAAAAATCCTCCAAAATCCCCAAAATCCCCTGAAAAAATCCCCCAAAAATCCCTCCAAAATCGCCCCAAAATCCCCCCAAAATTCCCCCAAATCCGCCCCTCCCTCCATCCCCGCCCCTCCCCCGTGACCTTGCAGGGACCCTCCCTCCCCCCCCCACCCGGGAAACCCCCAAAAATCCCCCCAAAAAAATCCCCCAGGGGCCCCTCCCCCCACCCCCATCCCCATCACCTGCCGCGGTGGGGGGAGGGCGGCGCGGGGAATTCTGGGAATTCCGGGAATTCTGGGAATGCGGCGATTTTTTTTTTTTTAATTTTTTTTTTTTTTTTTTTAAATAAATTTTTTTGGGGTGGGGAGGGGTCTCGGATTTTTTTGGGGGAATTTTTGGGGTGGGGGGGGTCGAGCCGCCGCTCCGCCCCGAGCGCGCGAGCCGCCCCCGCCCTCCCCACCCCCCCGCCCCGCCCCTCCCCCTCACCCCACCCCCAAAAAAAAAAAAAAATTCCCCCCCAAAAAAATCCCCCGAAGGATCGGGGTGGGGGTGGGGGAGGGGCGGCGGCCTCACCCCGCCATTTGTGGGATCCCAAAATTCCCAAAATTCCCAAAATTATCCCCAAATTTTCCCTTTTCCCCAAATTTTCCGGGATCCCGGAATTTCTGGGATCCCAAAAATTCCCATTATTATCCCAAAAATTCCAATTATCCCAAAAATTCCCATTATCCCAAAAATTCTCGTTATCCCAAAATTTTCGCTTATCCCAAAATTCCCATTATCCCAAAATTCCCATTATTCCAAAATTTCTGGGGTCCCAAAATTCCCATTATTATCCCAAAATCCCAATTATTATCGCCAAAAAATTCCAATTATCCCAAATTTTCTCTTATCCCAAAATTCCCATTACCCCAAAAATTCCCATTATCCCAAATTTTCCCTTTTCCCAAATTTTCTCTTATCCCAAAATTCTCCCGTGATCCCAAAATTTCTGGGATCCCAAAATTCCCGTGATCCCAAAAATTCCCATTATCCCAAATTTTCCCTTATCCCAAAATTTCGGGGATCCCAAAAATTCCCATTTTTCCCAAAATTCCCATTTATCCCAAATTTTCCCTTATCCCAAAATTCCAACGATCCCAGTTTGTGTCACCCTTATCCCAGTTTATCCCAGTTTATCCCAGTTTATCCCAGTTTATCCCAGTTTATCCCAGTTTATCCCGGTCCCCTCCCAGTTTATCCCAGTCCCTCCCAGTTTATCCCAGTTCCCTCCCATTCCCCTCCCAGTCCCTCCCAGTCCCTCCCAGTCCCTCCCAGTCCCTCCCAGTCCCCTCCCAGTCCCTCCCAGTCCCCTCCCAGTCCCGCCCAGTTTATCCCAGTTCCCTCCCAGTCCCTCCCAGTCCCTCCCAGTCCATCCCAGTTTATCCCAGTCCCTCCCAGTCCCTCCCAGACCCCTCCCAATCCCCTCCCAGTCCCCTCCCAGTCCCTCCCAGTTTATCCCAGTCCCTCCTAGTCCCTCCCAGTTTATCCCAGTCCCTCCTAGTCCCTCCCAGTTTATCCCAGTCCCTCCCAGTGCCCTCCCAGTCCCTCCCAGTCCCTCCCATTCCCCTCCCAATCCCCTCCCAGTCCCTCCCAGTCCCTCCCAGTTTATCCCAGTTCCCTCCCAGTCCCTCCCAGTCCCGCTCGGGCGCGCGGAGTTTCCCGTTTCAGTTTCCCGATCCCGACCCGGCTCGATCCCGGTTCGATCCCGGCTCAGTCCCGGTTCAATCCGGTTCGATCCGGTTCGATCCGGTTCAGTTCGATCCGATTCGATCCCGGTTCCATCCGGTTCGGTTCGATCCGATTCGATCCGGTTCAGTCCCGGTTCGATCCAGTTCGATCCGATTCGATCCCGGTTCGATCCGGTTCGATCCTGTCCCGGTTCGATCCCGGCTCAATCCCGGTTCGATCCAGTTCGATCCGGTTCGATCGGGTTCGATCCCGGTTCAGTCCCGGTCCGAGCAGGTCCGATCCGGTTCGGTTCGATCCGATTCGATCCGGTTCGATCCGGTCCGGTTCAGTCCCGGTTCAGTCCCGGTTCAGTCCCGGTTCAGTCCCGGTTCAGTCCCGGTTCGATCCGGTCCGATCCTGTCGCGATGAAAATCGCGATTTTCGGCGCCACCGGCAGGACCGGGCGGGAAACGCTGAAACTGGCGCTGGAGCGCGGTGAGGGGGCCCGAAAATGGGGGAGCCCAAAATTGGGGGGGGAAACCCCAAAAATGGGGATGGGGACCCCAAAAATGGGGGCGGGGATCCGAAATTTGGGATGGGGACCCCAAAAATGGGGAGGGGGATCCCAAAATTTGGGATCCGGGACCCCAAAAATGGGGAGGGGGAGCCCAAAAATGGGGGGGGGGACCCCGAAATTTGGGGGGGGGAACCCCAAAAATGGGGGCTGGGTACGGGGGAGCCCAAATTTGGGGGAGGGGGTCCCCAAAAATGGGGGCGGGGACCCCAAAATTGGGAGCGGGGATCCGAAATTTGGGATCGGGGACCCCAAAAATGGGGGCGGGGATCCGAAAATTGGGAATGGGGACCCCGAAATTTGGGATGGGGACCCCAAAATTGGGAATGGGGAGCCCAAAATTTGGGGTGAGGAACCGAAAATGGGGAGGGGGACCCCAAAATTGGGACCGGGGACACCAAAATTTGGGGAGGGGGACCCCAAAATTTGGGGGGGCGCGAAATTTGGGGGAGCCCAAAATTGGGACCGGGGACACCAAAAATGGGGGTGGGGATCCCAAAATTTGGGGGAGCCCAAAAATGGGACCAGGGACACCAAAATTTGGGGAGGGGGATCCCGAAATTTGGGATCAGGGGGCCCCAAAATTTGGGGAGGGGGATCCCAAAAATGGGATCCGGGAGCCCAAAAATGGGATCGGGGATCCGAAAATTGGGAATGGGGAGCCCAAATTTGGGGGGGGGGACCCCAAAATGGGATCCGGGAGCCCAAAAATGGAATCGGGGACCCCAAAATTTGGGATGGGGAGCCCAAATTTGGGGGGGGGGGACCCCAAAATTGGGATCGAGGACCCCAAAAATGGGGGCGGGGATCCGAAATTTGGGAATGGGGATCCCGAAATTTGGGATCAGGGGGCCCTAAAATTTGGGGAGGGGGATCCCGAAATTTGGGATGGGGAACCCAAAATTTGGGGGACCCCAAAAATGGGAATGGGGAGCCCAAAAAATGGACACGGGGACCCCAAAAATGGGAATGGGGACCCTAAAAATGGGATCGGGGATCCGAAAATTGGGAATGGGGAGCCCAAAATTTGGGGGGGGGGACCCCAAAATTGGGATCGGGGACCCCAAAAATGGGGGCGGGGATCCGAAATTTGGGAATGGGGAGCCCGAAATTTGGGATGGGGACCCCAAAAATGGTCACGGGACACCCCAAAATTGGGAAATTTGGGGGGATCCCAAGAAGGAAAATGGGGGAGAATTGGGGGGTTTTTGGGGTCCCGGAATTTTGGGGTCCCCTGAGAATTTTGGGGCTTTTGGGGTCCCGGGAATTTTGGGGGTTCCCTGAGAATTTGGGGGTCCTGGGATTTTGGGGTTCATTTCAAATTTCGGGTAAAATTTTGGCGGTTTTGGGGTCTCAGGAATTTGGGGTTCCCTGAGAATTTGGGGATTTTTGGGGTCCCGGGGATTTTTGGGGTCCCTGAGAATTTGGGGATTTTTGGGGTCCTGGGAATTTTGGGGTCCCTGAGAATTGGGGGAAATTCTGGGAATTTTGGGGTCCCTGAGAATTTGGGGATTTTTGGGGTCCTGGGAATTTTGGGGTCCCTGAGAATTGGAGGAAATTCTGGGAATTTTGGGGTCCCCTGAAAATTTGGGGGATTTTGGGGTCCCGGGAATTTTGGGGGTCCCGGGGATTTTGGGGTTTATTTCGAATTTCGGGTGAAATTTTGGCAGTTTTGGGGTCCCGCTAAATTTGGGGTCCCCTGAGAATTTGGGGGAATTTTGGGGTCCCGGGAATTTTGGGGGGTCCCTGAGAATTTGGGGAAACTCTGGAAGTTTTTGGGGGTCCCTGAGAATTTGGGGATTTTTGGGGTCCCGGGAATTTTGGGGGGTCTCAGGAATTTTGGGGTTCCCTGAGAATTTGGGGCTCTCGATATTTTGGGGTTTATTTCGAATTTCGGGTGAAATTTTGGCGCTTTTGGGGTCCTGGAAATTTGGGGTTCCCTGAGAATTTGGGGGATTTTGGGGTCCCGGGATTTTTGGGGTCCCTGAGAATTTGGGGAAATTCTGGGAATTTTGGGGTTCCCTGAGAATTTGGGGATTTTGGGGTCCCGGGAATTTTGGGGGTTCCCTGAGAATTTGGGGGGTCCCGGGGATTTTGGGGTTCATTTCAAATTTCGGGTAAAATTTTGGCGCTTTTGGGGTCTCAGGAATTTGGGGTTCCCTGGAAATTTGGGGGAATTTTGGGGTCCCTGGGAATTTGGGGCTCCCTGAGAATTTGGGGGGTCCCGCGGATTTTGGGGTTCATTTCAAATTTCAGGTAAAATTTTGGTGGTTTTGGGGTCCCGGAATTTTGGGGTTCCCTGAGAATTTGGGGATTTTTGGGGCTCTCGATATTTTGGGGTTCATTTCAAATTTCGGGTGAAATTTTGGCAGTTTTGGGGTCTCAGGAATTTGGGGGTTCCCTGGAAATTTGGGGGAATTTTGGGGTCCCGGGAATTTTGGGGTCCCTGAGAATTTGGGGGGTCCCGGGGATTTTGGGGTTTATTTGGAATTTGGGGGAAATTCTGGGAATTTTGGGGTCCCCTGAGAATTTGGGGGCTCTCGATATTTTGGGGTTTATTTCGAATTTCGGGTGAAATTTTGGCAGTTTTGGGGTCCCGGAAATTTGGGGTTCCCTGAGAATTTGGGGAATTTTGGGGTCCCGGGGATTTTTGGGGTTCCTGAGAATTTGGGGAAATTCTGGGAATTTTGGGGCTCCCTGAGAATTTGGGGCTCTCGATATTTTGGGGTTCATTTCAAATTTCGGGTAAAATTTTGGCGCTTTTGGGGTCCCGCTAAATTTGGGGTTCCCTGAGAATTTGGGGATTTTTGGGGTCCCGGGATTTTTGGGGTCCCTGAGAATTGGGGGAAATTCTGGGAATTTTGGGGTCCCTTGGGGCTCTCGATATTTTGGGGTTCATTTCAAATTTCGGGTGAAATTTTGGCACTTTTGGGGTCCCGGAAATTTGGGGTCCCCTGGAAATTTGGGGGAATTTTGGGGTCCCGGGATTTTTGGGGTTCACTGAGAATTTGGGGGAAATTCTGGGAATTTTGGGGTCCCCTGAGAATTTGGGGATTTTTGGGGTCCCGGGAATTTTGGGGTTCCCTGAGAATTTGGGGGAATTTTGGGGCTCTGGATATTTTGGGGTTCATTTCAAATTTCGGGTGAAATTTTGGCAGTTTTGGGGTGCGGCTGAATTTGGGGGGGGCTGATAAGAATTTTGGGGGGGCTGGGCAGGGTTTGGGGGGGGCTGATAAAGCCTGGGTGGGGGAGGGGAGGGATTTTGGGGGATTTTGGGGGGCTGATAAAGCCTGGGTGGGGTTTTGGGGGGGCTCCGATAAAATTTTGGGGGGGGGAGGGGAAGGTTTTGGGGGGCTCTGATAAAGCCCAGGGAGGTTTTGGGGGGGCTGGGAAGGGTTTGGGGGGATTTTGGGGTCTCCGATAAAAATTTGGGAATTTTTGGGGAATTTTTCTTTATTTTTGGAGAATTTTTTTTTAATTTTTGGAGAATTTTTTTCTATTTTTGGGGGATTTTTAAAAAAAATTTTTGGGGAATTTTTTGGGAATTTTTTGGGAATTTTTTGAGAATTTTTCTTGATTTTTGGAGAATTTTTTTTCTATTTTTTGGGGATTTTGTAAAAAATTTTTTGGGGAATTTTTTGGGATTTTTGGAGAATTTTTTTTTTATTTTTGGGGAATTTTTTTCTATTTTTTGGGAATTTTTAAAAAAAATTTTGGGGAATTTTTTGAGAATTTTTCTTGATTTTTGGAGAATTTTTTTCTATTTTTTGGGAATTTTTTTGAATTTTTTTTAGGATTTTTTTTGAAATTTTTTTTATTTTTGGGGTGAATTTTTGGGGAATTTTTTGAGAATTTTTTTTTTATTTTTTGGGAATTTTTTCGGAATTTTTGGAGATTTTTTTTTCTATTTTTTGGGAATTTTTAAAAAAAATTTTTGGGGAATTTTTAGGGAATTTTTTTGGATTTTGGGGGCTGGGAAGGGTTTGGGGGTTTTGGGGTCTCCGATAAAAATTGGAATTTTTGGGGAATTTTTCTTGATTTTTGGGGAATTTTTTGAGATTTTTTTTTTAATTTTTGGAGAATTTTTTTCTATTTTTTGGGAATTTTTTAAAAAAAATTTTTGGGGAATTTTTTGGGAATTTTTTGGGAATTTTTTGAGAATTTTTCTTGATTTTTGGAGAATTTTTTTCTATTTTTTGGGGATTTTTAAAAAAAATTTTTGGGGAATTTTTTCGGAAATTTTTTTGGATTTTTTGGGGGAATTTTTTGGGAATTTTTTGGGAATTTTTTGAGAATTTTTCTTGATTTTTGGAGAATTTTTTTCTATATTTTGGGAATTTAAAAAAATTTTTTTTAGGAATTTTTTTGGAATTTTTTTTGGATCTTTTGGGAATTTTTATTCCACAGGGAGATTTTGGGGGCTGGGAAGGGTTTGGGGGATTTTGGGGGTCTCCGATAAAAATTTGGGAATTTTTGGGGAATTTTTTTGAGAATTTTTTTATTTTTGGGAATTTTTGGGAATTTTTGGATTTTTTGGGAATTTTTGAGAATTTTTTTTTTTTTGGAGAATTTTTTTCTATTTTTGGGAATTTTTTGAATTTTTTTCGGAAATTTTTTTGATTTTTTGGGGATTTTTGGGAATTTTTTTGGGAATTTTTGAGAATTTTTTTGGGGGATTTTTTTCTATTTTTGGGAATTTTTAAAAACTTTTTCGGGAATTTTTGGGAAATTTTTGGATTTTGGGGGCTGGAGGGGTTTGGGATTTTGGGGATTTTGGGAGATTTTGGGGAATTTGGGGGAATTTTGGGAATTTTGGGGATTTTGGGGGATTTTGGGGGTTTGGGGTCCTGGAGGTCCCAAAATCCCGAATAATTCCCCAAAAATTCCAAAAAATCCAAAAAAAAAAAAAAAAAAAAAAATCCCCCAAAATTTCCCAAAATTTTCCCAAGAATTTCCAAAAATTCCCCAAAAATCCCCCAAAAAATTCCAAAAATTTCCCCAAAATCCCAAAAATTCCAAAAAATTTCCAAAAATCCCCAAAATTCCAAAAAAATCCAAAAAGTCCCAAAAATCCCCAAAATTAAAAAAAAATACCAAAATCCCCAAAAAAATCCAAAAATTCCCAAAAATTCCAAAAAATCCCAAAAATTCCCAAAAATGCCAAAAATCCCAAAATCCCAAAAATTAAAAAAAAATTCCCTTCCCCAAAAAAAAAAAAGAAAAATCCCAAAAAAATCCAAAAATCCTCCCCAAAAAAAATCCAAAAAAGTCCCAAAAAATCCCAAAAATTCCCCCCCAAAAATCCCAAAAATTCTAAAAATTCCCAAAAATCCCAAAAATTCCCAAAAAATTCCAAAAAATCCCAAAATCCCAAAAAATCCCAAAAAATCCTCCAAAATTAAAAAAATTCCCAAAAAAATCCCAAAAAATCCCCAAAAATCCCAAAAATTAAAAAAATTTCCTCCCCATCTAAAAAAAAAAAAAAAAAAATTTCAAAAAAAAAAAATCCAAAAATTCCGAAAAATTCCGGGTGGGTTTTGGGTCTCAGGTGGTTTTTTTGGGGTCTCATGTTCTCCCCTCCCCTCCCCCCCCACAGGATATGACGTCACGGTGCTGGTGCGGGACCCTCGCGGCTTCCCCGGCCCTCCCCCACCCGCGTGATCGTGGGGACGCGGGGACCCGCGCGCGTCAGCGAGGCCGTGAGGGGCCAGGAGGGCGTGGTCATCGTGCTGGCCTGCTGGGAACCGGAAGTGACGTCAGCGAGGCCGTGAGGGGCCGCCAGGGCGTGGTCATCGTGCTGGGAACCGGAAATGACCTCAGTGAGGTTCCCGCCCCTCCCCACCACCTGACTGACCCTCCCTGCCCTCCCCACCCACCCGGACCCCATTTGGGGAGGGGTTCTGTCCTGCTGGGAACCGGAAGTGACGTCAGCGAGGCCGTGAGGGCGTGGTCATCGTGCTGGGAACCGGAAGTGACATCAGTGAGGGCCCCCGCCCATCCCCACCTACCCTGACCCTCTCTGCCCCTCCCCCACCCACCCTGACCCGTTTGGGGAGGGGTTCTGTCCCTGGGGAACCGGAAGTGACGTCAGCGAGGCCGTGAGGGCCGGGAGGGCGTGGTCATCGTGCTGGGAACCGGAAATGACCTCAGTAGGGTTCCCGGCCCTCCCCACCCCTGACTGACCCTCCCTGCCCCTCCCCACCCACGACCCCATTTGGGGAAGGGGTCTGTCCCTGCTGGGAACCGGAAGTGACGTCAGCGAGGGTTCCCGCCCCTCCCCACCCCCCACCGACCCCTCCCCCACCCATCCTGACCCTCCCTGCCCCTCCCCCACCCACCCTGACCCCGTTTGGGGAGGGGTTCTGTCCCTGCTGGGAACCGGAAGTGACGTCAGTGACCCACCCTGACCCTCCCCACCCCTCCCCCATTGACCTCTGACCCCATTTGGGGGAAAAAATGGAAAAATGGAGAAAAATGGGGAAAATTGGAGAAAAAATGGGAAAAAATTGGGAAAAATTGGGGAAAATTGGAAAATGAGAAAAATGGGTGAAAAAATGGGGGGAAAACCTGGAAAATGGGGGGGAAAAAATTGGGAAAAATGGAAAATAAGAAAAATGGGTGAAAAAATGGGGGGAAAAATTGGGAAAAATGGGAAAAATGGGGAAAAAATGGGAAAATGGGAAATGGGAAAAATGGGGAAAATTTGAGAAAAAATGGGAAAAATTTGGGAAAAAATTGGGGAAAAATTTGGGAAAAAATTGGGGAAAAATTGGGAAAAAATGGGAGAAAAATGAGAGAAAAATGGGAGAAAAATGAGGGAAAATCATAGAAAAAATGGGGGAAAATTGGGGGAAAATGGAGAAAAATTGGGAAAAATTTGGGAAAAAATTGGGGAAAAATTGGGGGAAAATGGGGAAAAATCGGGAAAAATTTGGGAAAAAATTGGGGAAAAATTGGGGAACAAATGGGAGTAAAATGAGAGAAAAACAGGAGAAAAATGAGGAAAAATCGTAGAAAAATGGGGAAAATTGGAAAATCAGGGAAAATTTTGGGGGAAATGGGAAAAAATTGGGAAAAATGGGGAAAATTGGAAAATGGGAAAAATGGGTGAAAAAATGGGGGGAAAACCCGGAAAAAAGGGAGGAAAAAAATTGGGAAAAATGGGGGAAAAATTGGGAAAATGGGGAAAAAATGGGGAAAAATTGGAAAAATGGGGAAAAATTGGGAAAATGGGGAAAAAATGGGAAAAATGGGAAAATGGGGGAATGGGGGAAAATGGAAAATTGGAAAAATGGGGGCAATGGGAAAATGGGAAAATTGGGGGGAAATGGGAAAAATTGGGAAAATGGGAAAAATTGGAAAAAATTGGGAAAAAATTGGAAAATAATTGGAAAATAATTGGGAAATAATTGGGGAAAAAATGGGGGAAAATGGGGGAAAAATGGGAGAAAAATGAGAGAAAAATGGGGAAAAAATGAGGAAAAATCATAGAAAAAAGGGGGAAAAATTGGAAAAAATTGGGGAAAATGTGAAAAAATGGGAAAAATGGGGAAAAATTGGAAAAAATTGGGAAAAAATTGGAAAATAATTGGGAAATAATTGGAGAAAAATTGGGGGAAAATGGGGGAAAAATGGGAGAAAAATGGGTGAAAAATGAGAGAAAAATGGGAAAAAAATGAGGAAAAATCATAGAAAAAATGGGGAAAAATTGGAAAAAATTGGGGAAAATGTGAAAAAATGGGAAAAATGGGGAAAAATTGGAAAAAATTGGGAAAAAATTGGGAAATAATTGGGAAAAAAATTGGGGGAAAATGGGGGAAAAATGGGAAAAAAATGGGAGAAAAATGAGAGAAAAATGGAAAAAAAATGAGGAAAAATCATAGAAAAAATGGGGAAAAATTGGAAAAAATTGGGGAAAATGTGAAAAAATGGGAAAAATGGGAAAAGAGTCCAAAGGGCCCCTCCCCTGCCCCTCCCCCCAGGCCCCACCACGGCCATGTCTGAGGGCACCAAGAACATCGTGGAGGCCATGGCCCAGCACGGGGTGACAAAGGTGGTGGCGTGTCTGTCAGGTGAGAGCCAAAAATGTCCCAAAATAGCCCAAAAACGGCCCAAAATGTATCCTAAAAATAGCCCAAAAATATCCTAAAAATGTCCCAAAAATAGCCCAAAAATAGCTCAAAAATATCCCAAAATATCCCAAAAATAGCCCAAAAATATCCCAAAAATATCCCAAAAACAGCCCAAAAATGTCCCAAAAATAGCCCAAAAATATCCCAAAAATCCCCTAAAAAATCCACAAAAAATCCCCCCAAGGTGGTGGCGTGTCTGTCAGGTGAGAGCCAAAAATGTCCCAAAATAGCCCAAAAACAGCCCAAAATGTATCCTAAAAATAGCCCAAAAATATCCTAAAAATGTCCCAAAAATGTCCCAAAAATAGCCCAAAAATAGCCCAAAAATAGCCCAAAAACAGCTCAAAAATATCCTAAAAATATCCCAAATATGTCCCAAAAATAGCCCAAAAATAACCCCAAAAACAGCCCAAAAATATCCCAAAAATATCCCAAAACCAGCCAAAAATATCCCAAAAATATCCCAAACTTAGCCCAAAAATAGCCCAAAAATAACCCCAAAAACAGCCCAAAAATAGCCCAAAAATATCCCAAAAATATCCCAAAAACAGCCAAAAATATCCCAAGAATATCCCAAAAACAGCCCAAAAATAGCCCAAAAATATCCCAAAATTATCCCCGAAATATCCCCGAAAATCATCCCCAAATTCACCCAAAACTACCCCAAAATCCCCCAAAAAATCCCAAAAATCCCCCAAGGTGGTGGCCTGTCTGTCAGGTGAGAGCCAAAATGTCCCAAAATAGCCCAAAAACAGCCCAAAATGTATCCTAAAAATAGCCCAAATATATCCTAAAAATGTCCCAAAAATAGCCCAAAAATATCCCAAAAATAGCCCAAAAACAGCTCAAAAAATGTCCTAAAAATATCCCAAAAACAGCCCAAAATATATCCTAAATATATCCCAAATACATTTAAAAAATATTCCAAAAATACCCCAAAAATATCCCAAAAATAGCCCAAAAACAGCCCAAAAAATACCCCAAAAATATCCCAAAAACAGCCCAAAAATATCCCAAAAATATCCCAAAAATATCCCAAAAACAGCCCAAAAATATCCCAAAAATATCCCAAAAATGCCTCAAAAGTATACCAAAAATATCCCAAATATGTTCCAAAAATATCCCCAAAATATCCCAAATATCACCAAAAACAGCCCAAAAACAGCCCAAAAACATCCCAAAAATATCCCCAAAATATCCCAAAAATATCCCAAAAACAGCCCAAAAATATCCTAAAAATATGCCAAAAATATCCCAAATATATCCCAAAAATCCTCCCCAAAAATCCCCCAAAATGACCCAACATCCTCCCAAAATCCCCCAAAATTCAGCCCAAAATTCCTGAAATTCTCCCAAAATTCCACAACAATTCCCAAAAATTCCTCCCAAAAATTCCCCAAAAAATCCAAAACAATTCCCAAAAAATTCCCCCCAAAAAATCCAAAAAAATTCCCAAAAAATTCCCAAAAAATTCCCAAAAATTCCCAAAAATTCTGGAATTTCAGCGTTCCTGCTGTGGGACCCCGAGCGGGTCCCGCCCCGCCTCCGTGACGTCATCACCGATCCCCAAAAATCCCAAAAAAAATCCCAAAAATTCCAAAAATCTCAAAAAAATCCCAAAAAATTCCCAAAAAAATCCCAAAAATTCTCAAAAAAATCCCAAAAAACTCCCAAAAAATTCTCAAAATATTCCCAAAAATTTTTAAAAAAAATCTTAAAAAATTCTCTGAAAATTCCCTAAAAATTCCCTAAAAATCCCCCAAAAAATCCCAAAAAATTCCCAAAAAATTCCCAAAAAATTCCCAAAAATTCCCAAAAAATTCCCAAAAAATTCTGGAATTTCAGCGTTCCTGCTGTGGGACCCGGAGCGGGTCCCGCCCCGCCTCCGTGACGTCATCACCGATCCCGAAAAATCCCCCAAAAAATCCAAAAAAATTCTCAAAAAATAAAAAAATCGAAAAAAAATCGAAAAAAAATCGAAAAAAAATCCCAAAAAATTCCCAAAAATTCCCAAAAATTAAAAAAAAATCTTAAAAATTC